>VZRX01017856.1:90784-121616 GCA_013398075.1 Notiomystis cincta | reverse complement strand
GGCAGTGTTTGGGGCAGTGTTTGCTTGGGGCAGTGTTTGGCCTGCAACAGATCCGTGGCAGCTGCAGGGTGGTCAAAAGGTTCTCCAGGCACACACGGCGTTGCCATTTTAACTGCTGGGAAGTTGTGCTTTGTACTGGGATTTACTCAAACTCCTTCCATTCAGTTCATTAAAGTAGTTAAAAGTGAATTGTAAATACAATAAATATCAGAAGCCTAAACCGAGAAATATTACATGTATTTTAGTTTTTAGCCAAACCAATGAACAATGTTAAAAGAAGCTTTTGAACACACATAAGGTACTTATTTAATACTTATTTTGCACCTTTTAGCTCTGTTTCTTTTATATAAAAATATATATAGTGTGCATATATCTCTCTATATGTAAAATGTCATAATGAGGCAAAATACACCATTTTTCTTGCTGTGTCATTTTGAAGGATGATTTTTATCTTTTTATCCATCCCAGTAGATACAAAGCACTGGCTAAACAAAACAAATGTGTTCTGAAACCTTTTCCAAATTCCTGTTCATGCTTGGAAAAGAAATGATTGATGCAGATTGCTGTGAGTTTCCCATGAAAAACTCCTGAAGATACAGAGATTAATTTTACATAATTCTTCACTTTACTGTGGTGTAAGCAGGTATTTTGTTGCTGTTTTTCCAGTCCTAGGTGTTACACATTTTCCCAGGAGATATCCTCAAGCAGATTGCATTGTAGAAGTACTAAATATGTAAAAGAAATAGACATATTTCTAATTTTTTTTTCTCTACAGCCATTCCTCTACAATCTGGAGTAATTCTGTTTTACCATTTGACATAATTAATTTTGTTTCCATTTGCTGTGTTTTGGATTATTCTCACCTCTTTCTACAGTAGCTGGTAGTTCTGGCTCTCATGCACTGAACTGTGCAATGCCCATAACTGTGCTGAGCAACACTTTTCACCCATATGCATAAACCTCTGACAGAAATGATTCAGTTTCAAAAAAGCTGCAATCTTTCTCGATGGAAAACCCAAAAAATTTAAAGAACTCTTACCAACAGCAAATTACCTACACACAGAGATGCTCTATGACTTTGCCAAAATGCCTTTGAGTTTCTTTATTTTTCTGCCAACAGTTTGTGCTCATCTCAGCTGTTCAGTGACACACAGGAACTGCTTTGCTTTTTCATGAAATCCCACCTGGGGACCATGGTTAAATATGAGTGTTTGTCCCATGTGTCCTGTGAGGAACCACAGCATCTCAGATTCCATGAGATGCTACTCAGAGCTGGAAGCTGAAGCAATAATCTGCAGAAGTTTCCTTCCAGGGTTTTTTTACATGCTGGTTTTAATCTGACCAGAGCCAGAAGCTAACACTGATCTCAAAGTAATACCACTGCAATGGTTTTCTATATGCTTTTCTCTGTCAATTTGGCCAGTGTAAACTTCTACCACCCACAAAATATCTGGAGGCAAAAAAAATCTATGGTTTGATTACATGCTGGGTAAAGAAATAGCAACTTTTGTTCTCATCTGCTGCATTAATCTAATTCCCTTCAGCACTCTCATCTCTGGTCTAGCAGCCAGTGCATTAAATAGATGATTTTAAGTGATCAGATTAATCCAAGGTACAAAAATCAGTGTTTCTTACAAAGAATTTGGTTTTTTGCTTACACAGGTGTTTAGCACTGTTTCATTCTTGGAGCCAAATTTGGACTGAAATGAATGTTTTCCATTGGAAATGCAATTACTACATCTTAGAGGTGCTGGGGTCCAAGAATTCATTTCACTCAGTCATCTGCTCTTCTAAATATAGAGTAATTGCTATTCTTTGTAAATGAAATAAGAGAAAAAAGAACAAATTAGAGAAATGTTTCCCTGTGTAATTAGAGTGTTTCTGAGGATAAAATTCTTTTAAAGGTATAACATTGTTAACAGATTTTTTTTTTAAAATCCTTGTTTGCATTTTGGCACAGTCACAGGGCACATTTCCTATGTTTTGTACATTTATTCAAAACAGAATTAGAATAAAGCTGTTTTTCTTTTTTTACAAATTACTGGCTTTGTAGGCTGTGTAGGTGTTTTTCAAAGGTACGCACCATGCTTACTTAAAAATAATTACATTTTGAGACAGAATATATATTATGCCCTTCCTGTTGAGCTACAGTGATGTGTTACAAGCTGCTGTTCCACAAACTTCCAGTGACATTTTGTTATTGCAGATCATTTTAGGAAGCTTCCTGAGAAAGTAAAATGTCTACTCGTGCAACTGGCTGGAATCGAGTGCCCTGGGACAGGGAAGACAAGCAGGATCTGGCATTAGGAGAGCTCTCATCTCACCTTAATCTTCAAACCCACCCTGACAGTTTGCCTGGGCAGTAGTTCTGGGCAGCCTGGCGTGGGTCTGTTGGTGTCTGTGGTTCCTGCAGTGCCAGGGCCGACAGCAGCTGGTGGCTCCTCCGCTCACCCTGCTCTGCCGCCGGTAGTTTTTTGGTGGTGGTGCTGTGCCAGCTCACCTCAATAGCAGGAGTTGCTCGGGGGGAATCAGTCACTGGAAGTGTTTGGATAGCTTGAAGGAAGAAGTAAGAGGCTGTTCATCATTCAATAATGCTGAGAAGGTGGTTGCTGTAGAAACCTCTTCCAGGTCTAGCAAATGTCAGGCATCAGACTGTGCCCACTGCAGCGCCGTGGATCTGGAGAGGCTCCCACGCACAGGAAGCCTGGAGGCCGGGTGGCTTTTTCTGGAGACACTGGGGGGTTCCTGGCCAACTGCCTGGTGTGGGGAGTAGCCATCAATGTCACTGTTTCCCTCTGCAGAGGCTGCTGCACAGTCATGGTCACGCTGCACAAGCTCCCGGGGACCGCGTCCTCCAGCCGGGCACACTCAGGAGCTTTGTGCTCATGTTTCATCTCAGCCTGCAGCACCGAGCTGGCTCTGGCAACTCAGAGGAGAAGCAGTGAGGGATAAAGGGTTCTGGATGTGTTTTAGTGTGGGCTGGCAGCGAAAGCCTGGGGCTGTGCAATCCTACCACTTGTAGGATTTCTGATTTGTTCTTCCCCAGAGCATTCACTGAGGCCTCATTAAACACCCGGCAAATCCAAAGTGTGCTGAGCTGCAGCTCTGAGCTCAATTGCAGGTTGATGGCAATGATGTCCCCAGCTATTGCAAAGTGTGAAGGTGAGCAGGAGGCAGAGAATTTGATCGTGGTGTTATAAAGGGGCTGAGTCATATTTAATCAAGCTCTATTCATTTGTACAGCAGAGGTGCCTTTTAAAGTAAAGATGCTCCAGCCACAAAGTGCTTTCCTTAGTTCCCTTTGACAGGCACTGCTTTAAATGCTTGCTGCTGTGGATTCCAGCCCACTTGCAGTCCATTTAATAGAGGTGGTGCAAACTCCCTGAAATGAGTGGCTTATCTCCCCAGAGCTGAGGTCTGGCTGTGTGGGTTTGGTGAGTGCTTAGCACTTCATCTGCCTGTCTCCCACTGGTAAAACGAACTGATGTGTCCATCTCCTCCCTGTGCTCTTTGTGAAAGGCTCCTGGGCTTCTCTGGGACGTTTCATAATAATTTGCTCTGGTTCAGTTAATCTGAGGTTTCTGCATGAAGGTATCCTGAGTCTCTCTTGGCTGGGTAATTTGTTTCAAACTATGATTTCTGAGACTAATGTTTCATCCCTTCCATTTGAGATCAGTAGGATGGAGCTGCACCATTCTCGATATAACACTGATTCTGCAGAGTGATGATTCTGATCCTTGGGGTAAACGTCAAGATTGCTTTAGATATCCACGTTCTGAATGAAGACATAAGAATATCTCATTATTCAACTTTTATGAAGCCTCTCATGTTTTCAGCTGCTATAGATACTCTTGATTTATTTCAATAGGAAGCCCAGAGCTTGGCAGGAGATGTTATTGATCTCACATGATCCATTCTGGACACTGACATGGGGGTATCATGCACAAATCAATTTTCTCTGAGCTTTGATTTAAATATCAGCAGCCCTTGAGGATCTCTCTGTGTCACTTTTATTCTCAAGCTGTACTTCTGAGTAAACAGTTTAATAAGTGCAGGCACCCAAATGAGCTGTGTGCCAGCTGCTGTCAGATGTAGCTATCGAGTCTGTTCTGTTTGCTAACACAGTTTCTGTAAAGAATAACACTCCTCTCTGTCTACCTTCAAAACAGTTTTTGAATTTCAGCCACTCAATCCCAGCTGCTCTGTAAGGAGGCAAGTATTCCTTTGATATCAAGGCACACTGCCTGGGGAGACAAGGTGAAGCAGTGTCATTTAGCTATGTGTTAGACTGTGCAGGAAAAGTGTCTGCTGCCTTTCTCCCCAGCAGACAGAAATGGAGAGGGACATGTCAAGGGAGATTTAGAAAGGATCTGAGTGAAGTTAATGCCACAAAGTGCTTTGCAACCCGTGAAAACAATGTGATGAACAGGTTATAAAGGAATGTAATGTTTGATTTTGTAAAGATATGGAAGAAAGGTTAAGAGTGGGTAACAGTGCTGAAATGGTCACTTGAGGCACTGCCCTTTAGCTACTGGTCACTGAAACCAGATGGGAACTGGCTGTGGGTTTAGGGAATGTCCAGAGCCAGGAACTGCCTGCAGAGAAGTCCCATGAGAGGTTTCTTGCCCACTCCTCAAGCATGTGCCCCTTACTGGTGTCACAGAGCTAAAATACCCCAATGGTTTCTCACAAATGATGGCCTAGCTTCCCAAATCATTTCCTTTCCTTTTTTTCCTTTCATTTCTTTTCTCTCTATGTTTCAGATTATGCTTGGCCTTTGCCAAAACAGTTGTGCCCTATATGGATTTCCCTAGATGTGCTCTTTTCAACTGCATCTATTATGCATCTCTGTGCCATCTCTCTTGATCGGTACGTAGCAATTCGCAATCCCATTGAGCACAGCCGCTTCAATTCCCGCACCAAGGCCATTATGAAAATTGCTGCAGTTTGGACCATATCCATAGGTAAGCAACGTGCCTCACGATCTTGACTGTGTCTGAATGAATGATAGTGTTACTCCAACTTTCATTTAGGATACTTTTTTTTAATTTTTTTTTTTTTTTTTTCCGAAGAGGATACTCAAATTAATTTCCCTGGCCTGCATGCCTGAGCGGAATCACAGATTGCCGGGAGATGGAAGCCTTTCCTTGCAGCTGCTCGGGGACCAGAGGGAGCAGTCATTTTTCCGAGCACCGCCCCTCTCCACGCTGCTGCTGCTGTGTCCCTGTCAATATGCCGATAACGACAGCAGCAACACGGGCGAGTGGTGCGGTAAAAATGCTGTGCAAACAAGGCAGAAAACAGCATTAGCAGAGCTCGGGAAGGAGAACCGGCGCAAAGCACCCGGCTGCACTGCGGGCACTGCAGTGAAACTCTCCCAAGTGCTGGGGATGGTGCGAGAGAAGCAGCACGGAGCTGAAGGCAGCGAGGCATTTACAGCTCCTGCACGGGTTTTAGAGCCTGTGCTGCTCCCTGCCACGGCTGGATTGCTGCTAGGGCTGAGCTGGCAAGTGTGGAGTCTTGGTGAAGGAGGGGCAGGCATGGCACAAGACATGCTTGTGTTAATTTGATAAAACACAATAAATAAAGCAGCAGTAAAATAAGGGAGAAAACACAAAATGATAGCGAGATGGATCTGTAATACTGAGATTTATGTGAAGAACAACTTTTTTTTTGTGGAACTCCTTCAATGTGCTTTAGAAAAAAGACATTTGAGGCAAGGGCAGAATTGTATGACCACTTCCATCTGCTGTATTGCCTTTTGTGCTTGACTAAAATGCAGTCTTACAGAGATTTAAAATTTAATTTCTATTTTATAAAGCGGTTTTTGCTTTCAGTGCTGTACTGCAAGGAAAAGCGTGTTCCAGGTATTTGAATTTCTCTTGAGTTTTTGCCTGCTGTGGAAGTGGAATGTGATTCTGGATGGCTGGGTGCTACAGGGACTGATTTTGAAGAAGCTTGCCTTGGAAAAAAGCTATTGGAAAAAAAACTAACTAGGGGAATATACCTTCTCTCCTCACAAATATAATAAGAATATCTACTAGGAACAAATTTTCATGTGTCACAGGCCTGCTACATTTCCTCTAGATAATACAATCTACTGTGGAATTGGATTGGGTTTAAACAATTCATTTAGGATTTTTTAAATTATTATTATTATTTTAAACTCTGTGTGCTGTCTATTTGAGATGGGACAGAAAGCTGCTGAATTCAGTACATAAGCAGTCACATGAGAACGAGTTAATGTGGACTCAGTTTGCACAGGCAGCTCAGAATCAGCACAGAATTTGTGCTCCACTCTGCACTGGAACACAGAGAGAGCAACTGACAGACACCCCCCAGCAGAGCTGTACAAATCACATTGCAAAACCAGGGCAATAAGACTGTTCTGCTTCCATTTTTGGAGCTCGCTTGCAGATTTGTGCCTGTGCTGCCTTAGATGTTGCAGACATATCCTCATTGATTTTGGCTGGTGCTGAAGGTGGCTGCCTGCACTGGGGCCTTGAGGAACAAGTTGTGGTTTGGACTCTGGGTCCAAGGGATAAAGTAAGCACTTCATGCATGGTTCACTGGTTCAGTAAGAACATCTGGTGCCTGAGCAAACAGGGGTGAAGACACAGGCCTGTCTCTTCATGGAGCTGTTTGGTGGGGATTGGGCTCATGGTGATGGAAAACAGGCACATTGTGATCTCTGCTGTACCCCAAGGAAAAAGGTACCTGAGCCAGAACAGGAGAGGTGACTCTGCACACTGCAAACACCTCAGCCCTGCCCAGCCCTCTCAGGAGGTGTTTAACCACTCTGCATTTATGATAGGATATGAAACAGGTGAAATAATGAAGCTTAAAAGACAGAGCTTGGAAAGGAGCTGGAACTGCACTTTTACACGTGGTTTGTCAGCCCCCCACAAGGCAGTGGATGCTGCAGCTATTCCCCAGCATCCCAAAGTCTTTAGGAGGAAACTGTGAGTTTCTGTGGGATGTCTGCAGTGCACAGGGCTTTGAGGGACTGCCCCGGGCAGCACTTCCCTCCCCAGGCTGGAAGGGACAAGTGCAGCTGTACCTGGTGCCCTCCTGTGTCAGGATCACAGCTGGGAGGGTGTGCAGCACATCTGGCCTTTGTTTGTGTTCTCTTTGTTCTCTTTGAGGCACATACAGCTGGCCCAGCAGAGTCTTTGCTAGCATCCCTTTTTTTGAAGATAGAGAGTCTGTTCAGGGCACTGAAATGCTGCTGGATTTCCACCCTCCCCAGTGCATGTGACAGGGTTTACCCATTTCCTCTGGCTTTCTCCAAAAGGCTGCAGTAAATGGAGAAAGAAAAGTACTCTTGGTATGGATCTAGCTTATTTTAGCATAAATATTAGTACTTCATAAATAAATTTAGAAATGTGGCAGACACGGGAGCAAACCCAGCATGGAAGGAAAGACAACTCACTCAAAGTGCATTGATGTTGTTCTCTGGCTCTTAACTACCTGTCACTTGGTGAAATCCTGAGCTCATTTCAGGAGAATCAAGGAGGTTAAGTGAATTCATCCTCACTTTGGTGTCAAGTATCACGAAAGAATTTGTGCACTTCTGTTTGTGGTTAAGTATCAAATTCAAAGCAGCTCTTAAGTGCAGGTGGGTCAGTTTGCATTTCCAAATCCTGCTTCAGATGAAGAGACTTGTAAATGCATTCCATGCAAAGAATCCTGAATTCACTTTCTGAATCAGAATTCAAAATAAGAAGTAAAAAGCACGTGAATTATCTTAATTCAGTAGCTTTTGCATTCCATTTTTCTGAAATGTTAATGCTGAGAGCAAAATATAAAAGAAGTACTTTGCTAATTGAGCTACAAATTTGTCAAGTTGCACAAGCCTAAAGTTATTATTAGGTTTTAAAATAGGGGAATGTAACAGATTCCTCCAGTCTCTTGACAATTTCTTTGTGACTGGGTCTTTTCCAAAGTCCTCTTTGTTCCAGAGTAAAGTACATCAGAGCCAGTTGTCCTGTAACTTGAGCAAGACTTTTGTCTTCAGTTAGAGAAGAAGGGGCTGCTGTGAAGGGCTGGGCTTGTAAAAATGAGTTTTGTGATAGATAGCACTGTGCTGAGGCTGGAAATAAAAACGCAGGCAACAGAAATATCCTCACAGTTGAAAATGAAAATCAATTTAGGTGTGAGCCTGCTGGCAGAATCTTGGTATTGTTTCAAGATTTCAGACTTTGTGTGGTTTCAAAGTTTTCACAAGTAACACAGGGACTTGACCACCTCACCAGGCTCCCTCTGCCCTGCTGTGAGCAAGGTGGCCTTGGGCCACTCTGGCCCTGGGAGGAGGTCCCCATGCAGTGATGAGCAACCCTGGGGGCACACTGTGACATGCAGGGGGAAGTGTTAACTGGGTAATATCGAAATAACCAAAATATCCCTTTGAAAATCTGAATTGAAAGCACTTCCTTGATCTGGAGGTGCACACACATCGCTTCTGATGTGAAAATAACTGAAACATTTTAATTCTGAAGTTCCTTGTGACCCAAATATATGCCTGGAAGGGCTTTTCCTCTGCTCCCCAGGATGTTCAAGGTTTGGTCATTTGCTATAGAGTGCTAAAATTACACATGCTACCAATTTTCCAACTCCCAGTTTTACATCCTCAGAAGCAGTGTAAATTCAATTTAGTTCCTAAGTGACCAAGATAAGGCCATCCTTTAAATTTTGCTCTGTATCACCACCATAGGCAGATGCCACAGACTCTGTGTGTGTGTGTCTCTGTGTGTGCATGTTTGAAAACATTTTCAGTCTTTCTCTGGCTCACTAATGATATTATGATTTTGATTTCAGGTAGGTACCTGAGGTTTGTGTATAGGATAAACCATCCAGATTTAAAAATTAAATTTAAATCCCCATTTAACTTTCAAAGTACTTCATTGTTTTATTGAGAACATCTATTTATAGAAATATGAAAGAGTATGAAAAGTATAAATGTGTGCTGCAAGGATCAGTAAACACTCATCTCAGATTAAGTGAATTTACGTCTGTCAGGTTTTGTTTCTGCCCTGAGTGTTTGTCTCTCACAGGGGCTGAGCAGCCTCATGTTTGCAAGCTGTTCTATTGATGTCCTTCAAGAGCTCCAGGTACCAGCTAAGCCTTCCCCTCTCTCCCTGCAGATAATCAATCCCCAGTCTGAGGAACGTGCCTGGAGTGGCACCACTGATATAAAAGGAATTGTGGCCTCCTACAGCAGGCTGTGCATGGAGACAAAGGGACCTGGAATAGCTCTCACAGCCTCCCTCAGGTCACAGTTTCAGAGCACATTTAGGGTTCTGGTTTGCATTTCTGCCCATCAGGGTGTGCTGGGATCAGGGACTGGAGAGAGTGTTTGCTCCTGGCACCCTTTGTTCTGTATGGGGCTGTAGTTGCTACTGAGAAATTGTGCTTTGGGATAAGACCAAAACCCCAGGAATTTCACTGCAGCCTTCAGGTTAGCACACAAACCTTTGGATATGATTCATGGGGAAAAAAGGGCAAAAACACTGCTGATGAAGGAGGCAGCACATGGAAGGTCCAAATGTTCCTGGGATTTTGCTCAAGCCTTTCCCACCAAGCAGGCTGGCTCTGTGGCTCATCACTTGGAGACAGGGAAGCAGTGCTAAAACAACTGCTGCTGGTAAAGCAAAGGGTAGACAGGCACCCTGGGAAAGTGTCCAGAATCCTGACTACAAGCACTGCTTTGGTAGAAGGACAGTAAAATATATATATTTATATTGCTGAGAAAAATGGTTGCATACTAGTAAAGCCTAAGGGAGCTTAATATCTCTCCAGATCTGGGAGATTTAAAATACTCTATGTTAATGTATTTTAAATATTTTTGCCTTTTTAAATCTGACATTGAATGTCTGACAGTGTATGTTTGACTAAAATTCTTCTCTTGTGAGCATGGGGGTTTAGCTGATTGGCCTGTAGGCAGAGGTGCTGTGCTGGTGGTGTTCCTGGTAGTTTTTTTGCCTCACCAGAGTGCAGAGGTGGCATTAGCATTGCAAGCTGGGCTGCAAGTTGTTTCTGGGGGGCAGCAGAGCTGACTTCTGCTCATAAAATTTTCTCAGACCTTTCTTTTGGTCGTGGGTGAGACAGAAACACTTGCTTTATGACCTAGAGCAAAACACTAAGGTGTCAGCCTGTTTCCCACTTGTTTGAGCTGTCTGCAAAGTTATTTTATCTAAAGACATTTTTTTGATTGTTTGTTCCATGATTCCCAAAAGGGTCATTGATCTGCCTAGCACAGTAGCAAGAGTTATCAAGGTGAGGAAGAACATATTAGCTGATAACAAGCTGAATTCCTAGCAAGGAAAGTCCCTTGGGATTTCAGGTGAATTCAGGGTGTTTGGATTGGTTTGATCTTGTCATTAGATGCCAGTGAAATGTTTTGCCTGGGGCAGCAGCAGATGGTGACAGCCTGTGAAGAATTTTGCACAGAAATTAGACTGACCGTGCCACCAGATCTGTTCCCAGGAGCGAGGGAGATGCTGATATCTTGTGTCTGAGGTTCTGCCACTGAGCATCAGCCCAGCCATCACTGTTGGATTGCCTGGGGAAGCCCAGCCCTGGTGTGAGCAGGAACCCATCACCCTCCTTCAAATGCACGGCTGGAAACAGTGGGCAAACCAACAGAATTAATTTAGCAGAGTGGAAGGGCAGGTGGGAAAATAATTTATTTCTTCTGTCTTACACTGTCATTTGCTGCTTTTCCATCTGGGCTCAGGTTGCTCAGTGCTCTCCCAAGATTTGGTAAAGGTCAGCAGCTCGACCAGGCACAGTCAGTAATGACTTTCATCTGTTTGCAGTTGTGCTTGCTGCAGGCAGGGAGATCCTTCAAAGTTCATCCCCCTTTTATCTTTGGCTTTAAACCAATACAAGGCTGGCACAGTTGTTTTATTGGAATGGTTAGATAAAACGAGACCTAATCCAGCCCTGAGGGGGCATTGTTGCAATATTAGTACATGAAAGGCACTGCAGTTAGGCTGCTGAAATATGAGGACAATATGGAATTTTAGTGATTTTGAACACTTCAGAAGCTAACATTCTTCAATTTTCCTCTGAAGAGCTTTGGTTTCTGAACCCAGTGCCTTTTCTTGCATGCTGCAAGTCAGGAGGCTGCTGGCTCTTGGGGTTTGCTTCTCTCTGTCTGAATTAGAGAAATGTGCAGGCAACTTGTGAGACATTTCAGTTAGGAAACCAGACAGATTTGTTTTAATTTAATTTAATTTATTTTTGTTTATATTTGTTTCAGTATGAGGTTGAAGATATGGGTTTGAACATGCAGTGTTCAGCAGTGTTCTTGGTTTTACAGTGGTGCATTTGTGGCAGCCACAGACTTGTGTGGCACACATCTTTCTCTTTGCTTTTTTCTTTTCAATTGTCTGTAAGTGTCAGCAGGGTGGCAGTGAGCTCCAAAGCCACCTGCATCAGCAGAGCTCTTGCCATGGATGCAACAGACTTTGGATTTGGTCCTTGGCCTTCCCAAGCTCAAGCAAAATGTGACCTCTTTTGTATTCAGCCCTGAGAATTCCACACATGGAAAGACAGAGTAAACCCATGTGCAAGCCTCTGTTCTCCTTGGTTAGGTGGTTGTCCTTGGAGAAAATGAATGGAAATTACTCCCTTTTTAGTGGAAGTAACCCTCAAAGACATAGCTATTCAGTAATCTCTCTAATCTCTGTCAGTCTCATGGGCTTTCACTGAAGAAAACAAGGTATTAAACACAAAAATTGTATTGTTTTCAATTTAAGTCTAAATATCTGTGAATGCCAGTTTGGACTTTTTAGCCAACTTTTTCTCCAGTAAATATTGTATAAATCTGTATTTGTAGCCATTTGGGTTGTGTTTTATTAATTTAGAATCTGTGAAGAGCATCTGTTACTCTGTGTCCACAGCATCACCTCAGCCCCATTTGGTGAACATTTCTGCTGGATTAAGAACATCTTTAAAGCTGACAAGCAGCAGTTAGGACAACACTTGTAACTGGATTTGTAATCCAGAGGATCTCTCTCTCTGTGGCTTCCTGCTGCTCTGTTAAACAGAAGCTAAAGGAGGGTAGAGGAGGAAAAAAAATCACCTCCTATGCTGTAGTGTAAAGGGATGTCCTGCTCAAGCTGCTGCTGGGCAGAAGGGTGCCCAGAGCTCCCAGTGTTGAGTCTAACAGGTTCATGGCTTCCTGACTGGTACTGGCTGGTTCTCTTCTTGATGGCAAAACCAGCTGTCCCAGGCCCTGCTCAGACTTCAAACAAGAGCACAAGTTTGCTCTGAAGAGCACTGTGATATGCAATAAGGTGCAACACTCTGACCTTGCAAGTTTTTGGAGTCGCGCTGCCTCTTTTGGGGAATTTGCTGCCACTTTAGTTAGAAAGGGTTATTTGACACAGCTGGAAAGTGCCTCTGAGGCTGGAGACTTCAGCTCTCTAAGTCAGCCTGACGTTTGCTGATGAAGAATGTGTCAGGAGAAACTCACGAGATGCTCTGTGCTGGGGCTCAGAGAGCGGCTCTGACGAGAGGCCGTGGACAGCACTCGGCTTCAGAGCCTCTTGCCTGGTCTGACACTCACCCTCCTTGCACTGCTGTGGGGAGTTTGGTATTCTCTGACCAACTGGCCTCAGTTCTTGAATTATGGACAGACAAAACCTCATTGTTAGTGCTGTGGATTGCTTGAGTCAAGTGGAGCTGAATGCCACCCCCGTACTTGTTCAAAAGCAGAACTCAAGTCAGGCAGGCATCCGTGTTCATCCATGGCCAGGAGTTTGGGAATGCTTAGGGGTGATCAAGGCAGCCCTGCTGAAACAGGGGCCAGGCTGTGAGCTGTCTGCAAGCAGGTATTAGTGCATTTGGGATTGTGGCAGCAGAGATTCTGCAGCAATCCCCCATGAAGGAAGCCCCTCTGAGGTGTCCCAGACCTTCCACGCCTCTCACTGTGAGTTAGGCCCTGCTGCCCAAGGTGTGTCAGAATTAGTTGCCCTTCAGACTCAATAGTGCAGTGGCTTGGTGGTAAATCATGTGTTAAAGAATGAGTTTCAAAGGAGAGGTGTGAGTGAAAGAAGGCATTTGAGATGAGGGTAGTGCTGCCCCTTCAGCAGTGCTGAATTCAGCTGACAGCTGAATCAAAGTGTGTTGGCAGCTTATCTGAGGGCACCTTTCTTCCTACTACTGTTAATGATGGGATTTTCCCAGACTGGAAGAAAGTGCAAATAAAGACTTAGTGCTCCCTTTGTTCTGTGCATTCTCAGTTTGAAATCTCACTTTGTTATATGAGAGGTGAGGGATGCTTTTCCATTCGAGCAGCTACCCCCTCACTCCCTGTCATTAATGCTGAGCTATCTCATGCTCATGCAGAGTTTTTGGCTGCCATCAGTGCTCTTGATTTGTATATCCATCATAGCCCAGAACCAGGTTATTCTTCCCAAATGTACTTTACGTGTGTCACATAAATGTCAGTTTATGTGTGAAGATATCCCAAAACCTCATCTCATTTCCCTTGGCTGGAGCAATAAGACCAACTTAGATGATGATTACTTCATGAATGAACTTTCATTCATTTTGGAGTTTTATTTCAAAGGGTAGGTGTTACAGAGGGCACTAAAGCATAAAATTATACATGCAAATAAAATCCCAGTGAAATGCCATTGACCTAATTCAGATTTCTTCTTCGTGTAAAGAGCACTCAGTCTAACTTCCACCATTTCCCAAATGTCTGTGCTTTGATGGAGCCAAGGCATTAGGATGATGTCTTTAATGATGGATTTGTGGGATGGGGGCTATTGCAGTCACAGGGAATTGGCACAAGCAAGTGAACAGGTAACATATCAGACAGGAGGCAGCTGCCTTGCCAAGGGTGAACTGATGAGCATTGGCATGTAGAGGGAAAGGAGAGCAACTCCTGGAACTAGTACTTGAGCTAAGAAAACACATGCTGCAGTCACAGAAGGCATTTATAATAGTTAATTTTTAGAAGCAATTCCGCCACTTTGTTACTGCCAAGTGGTGATTTTCTGGTAATGACAAATTCCAGATGAGTTCTCCAGAATCCTGAAAAACACTTAGCTGGAGTGGGAAAAATGCCCTGGTTAATCTCTTTAGCATGTTATTCTTCCTGTTTAGAAATTCAGAGTCCCACAGGATTAGCTTTATGACCTGTGATGTTCACAGCAACTCTAAAAAAGCAATTCAGGCACAACGGTGGCCTCAGTGATGGTTATTTCTTGGGTGGAGGAGCTCAAGGAGGGCATGGCAGCCACAGACACGTCTGAGGAGTGGTGTTCCATGACAGCCAGATTGCCAGAGGGGAGCACAGGGGTTTTTTGTTTCTTTAAAACGGCAAAAAGGAACTTGAAAGGAAAAAAAGAAAGATAATTCAAAGACATACAGTGAGGTTGGCATGAAGAGAGAAGCATTCTTCAGCTCCAAAAGAGATGTCAGACAGGAGAGATGATTACAGGTCTATAAAAATCACTGAGAAGGTGGAAGGTGACCAGATAGTGATTATTCACTGTTTCTCACAGTAGAGGAACTGAGGGGAGTCAAAGGAAATTATCAGGCAGCAGATTTAAATGAGCAAGAAACACTTTGTTCAGATGACAAACAGATAGGTTGAGGAGCTGAAAGCCACTGAGGACTGTGGAGTTAGAAATGAGATCAAGGATTCATAAGATTTATCATGAAGATAAATCTCCTAAATGTTATTTTAAAAATGAGATCTGGATGCAAATTCTTGCTTTGGAATTTTCTGATACAATGCTTACAGCTGCCCTATTTTGTACTCATTTTGAAGTCTGTGTCCCTAAACTTCTGGTACTTGCCAAAGACACGAGGCAGGACTAGATGAACCCATGGTGCTCTAACTGATCTGGCCCACCACGTGTTTTCCTGTACTCACAGGTTGTGGTATTCCAAAATACATTGTTGCTTTTGGAAGGTTTTGGGCCTGTCCTGATGTGGGACTGAGCTTCACAGATGAAGGGATGAAGTTTGGATCTTAGTAGGTGTGAAAAGTACTTGAGTGACATCTTGCAGAGACCACTTTCTGTTTGCACTGAGATTGTCCACGAGAGCCCTGAGATCCAGAACTTTACTTCCATGTGTCTGTGATGCCATGGCAAAAGTGGCCATTTTTCTACAAGGATTATTTTAATCACTCTAATAATCTTGCTTTTAAATCTTCATAGCTGTAATTCTTTCACCTTTTGAAAATTTTTCTCTTTAAAATTTGTTCCTTTCTACCCTACATCAGTGATTTCAACAGCCCCCCTCCAAACTGGCAGGTATGGAGTGGTCAGCTGGAACACAGCAGAGTGATGAGTGCCTTTCCTACACCCACAAATTCCAATTAAGGCTAGAGAAACAGGAGTTAGGCTGTGTTCATTGAGTCAGCTGTGAACACAGCAAAGCTCCTGGAGGAGGGTGTCACACCCTGGAGCTGTGCTCCCAGGGGTGTTGTTGAATGTTTTCCCTTTCACCTGGAAGCGCTAACTTCTCTTCCAAACAGCTTTAGGCAGTGCATGCAGGACCTGCATCACCTCTGCTGCCTCGTGGAGCCCTGTCTGTCCAGGTAACAGTCTCCTTTTTGGTTTCATTTTTCTAGGGATATCCATGCCTATTCCAGTCATTGGTTTGCAGGATGACTCCAGGGTGTTTGTAAACGGGACCTGCGTCCTTAACGACGAGAACTTCGTCCTCATTGGGTCCTTCATGGCTTTCTTCATCCCCCTCATCATCATGGTGATCACGTACTGCCTGACCGTCCAGGTGCTGCAGAGGCAGGCCACGGTGTTCATGTGTGGAGAGGTGCCCAAGCAGAGGAGGAGCAGCGTGAACTGCCTCAAGAAGGAGAACAACACAGAGAACATTTCCATGCTTCACAACCACGAGGGCGCGTCCCACTTGAACTCCCCGGTCAACAAGGAGGCGGTGCTTTTCCGGAAGGGAACGATGCAGTCCATCAACAACGAGCGAAGAGCCTCCAAGGTCCTGGGCATCGTCTTCTTTTTGTTCCTCATCATGTGGTGCCCCTTTTTCATCACTAATGTCATGTCTGTCCTTTGCAAGGAAGCCTGCGACAAGGACCTGCTGAGTGAGCTGCTGGACGTGTTTGTTTGGGTGGGGTACGTGTGCTCGGGGGTGAATCCCCTGGTGTACACCCTCTTCAACAAAACCTACCGCAGGGCCTTCTCCAACTACATCCGCTGCCACTACAAGCCCGGAAAAAAATCGGCCCTGAGGCAGAATCAGTGTCTGAATGTCACTTCAACAGCTCTATATGGGAAGGACCTGACTTTAACTAGTTACCGAAATGGCAATGAATTCAATAGCATGGAACTAGATGAAGCTGAGGAGGGCCTTGAAATGCAACCAGGGACTTCAGAGCTCTCCATAAACAGCTGTAATGTTGTCAGTGAAAGAGTGAGCTGTGTGTAAAAGTGACTCACAGAGAACTTTGCTACGGGGTATCTGTAGCCAAAATATATTGTGTAAAAATGTAAGTGTCGGTCAAAGGACAATGTAAATATTGCATTCTGAACAAAGCTTTCTTTTTTTTTTAAGAGAAAAAAGAGTTGTCTTTCCAGTCCAGTACTTAAAATAATATATATATTAATATACTGCAGTGAAGTTTAAGGTTCTATATTTACTGTTAATACTAGATCAGAACTATTAGTTACTTTGCATATGTCATGGACAAAATGTTTGAATTCTTCTTCCAGTGCATGAACAAAAACGCTGAATATTTATCTCAGGTGGAATTTGCTGGAGTCCAGAATGGCACGTTAATAGTTATATATCAAATACATGCTATTAGACTTGGTCAGTATAACTTTCTTTTTCCAGTTGACAGTAAATATATACTTTAAATCCTCACCCCTATTTGTGCCGTGTAAAGACTTTACAGAAACCTGGCAGAGACATCACGACAGCGTAGTGGCCGTGCAGGCACCTGGCCAGACATGTCCTGTTATGTGCAGTGGCTTCTGCCATACTGGGTCAATCTTGCACTTTCAAGGGGCCTTTGTTAGGTTCTGGCTCCCTCTGCAATCCTGCTGTTTTCTTTCTGTTCCTCAGGAGGCTCTGGCTCCCCGAAGGAAGGCAGGGACTGCAGTTCTGGTGTGGTTTTGCAGTCCTGGCTGGGGTCACTTTCAGACTTGGAGAAGAAGTGTGAGAAATAGAGCAATCCCCAGTTATCTATTTCAATCATTCAATAAATGGAAGGCCAAGGATTCATTAAAAGCTCTCCTTTGGTCTTGCACATAACCATCAGCTCTGGGACGGAGCAGGCTGTGCTGACAGATTGCTGGAGGATCAGGGGCTTTGGCCTGCTTGGAGAAGAGCACTCCAGCTTTGGGAGAGCCCAAATCTCTGCTCTTCTCACTCCTCACATCCAGTTATTCTTTAGCTGGTTTAGCATTTGCTGTTGTTTTCCAGCACAGTGCTGGGGGTAGAGCAGAAGGTTCTCTGTGTGTGGTGCTGGCCAGGGCCAGGCTGGGAGGAGCAGGATGTGCCTCCCTGGGGGATGCTGGAGAGAGGTGTAAGTGAGGGTCCCTGCTCCTGTCTCAGGAGGGGTGGGCAGAGCTGAACAGAGCATGTGATTGGAATCATTTGTTGGTGACATGGCTCTAAAGCAAGTGGTGACCAGGGACAGCAGGGAAGCAGACCTGGAGCTAGTCTGCATGGAGTATTAATCTGGAGCAACTTTTAAATTTGATTTATTCCATTTTACTCCCAAAGTAAATTATAGTATATCATATTAACACCACTTACATCTTTAATGAAAGCATCCACGTTGGGATTGAATGCAGTTTAAGTAATCTGCTTTTAATACACACCATGTATAATTTGAATTAATTTTCCCCTGCATTCCTGTGTACACAAACCCTCCAAGGCACTGTGTCTTTCTGGCACTGTGCCTCTGGGGTGATGCCTCTCACACAGATTTCCTTATGTGGAGTATTGTCTAATGCCAGACATCACCCATAAGGTTTTTATATCTTCATTAACTACTACACAGATGCTGCAGTGCCCATCTAACATGGATGCATTTAGCATCACTGACAGCCTCTGGCTAAGATAATTGTCAGAACAGAGAAGCTTACACTAGGCATGGATAAATCACATTTTATTTACATGAATTGCTTGTACTCTAAGCTTGTTGTGTTCATTGCATTAAAATTAACTTGTAGAAGAACTGGAAAATTCTGCCAGTGCTTGAGGTGACGTTGTGCTGTTGCACTGCTGTGTGCAGCAACAACCTTGCTGAGGCCACTGCTAAAACACAACATATGGGTTGTGTCTGCTGCTGGGGTGATCCCAGACTGATGCATTGAAGTTGATGATCTTTTTCCCCCCATCCCCTCCTGGGATAAACCCACAGCACTTACCTGCAGGCAGATGAGCTATCCCAGAGCAGAGTGCAGTTTACTGCTTGCAGAAGGCAGCAGAGCTGCTCTGTGTGCCAGCCTGCAGATACCACCACGGGCTTGAATGCTTGGGAATCCACGTGCCTCTCCAAAAACATCAGGTAATCAGTAGGAAAACAACTGGCCAGAGGCACCAGCTTGCACCTTCAGCCACTGCCCTTTATCCTGAGTCAGATTTTATTATCTCAAACAGTACAGAAAAATCAGAAAAATAACATTGTGTTTTAAATTTTTATTCCCCCTTAAGTGAATTTATGCCACATCTCTTCCAAACATGTATATGTGTGTATATATATATATACACACATGCGAGTTTGTACTTCTATATATACACACACATATATATATATTTAAGAACCACCCAGATTTTGAAAGCATTTAGCAATAAGTTGAGTTACAGTAGCTTCTAGCACGTGTAGATAGCTCATTTTCCACAGCTCAGTGTGTCCACACAGGCACTGTCTTCGCATAGGAGCCTTCACGTCTCACCCTTGCCAGTTCTGTTGTATGGGCAAAAAGGGAACCTGCTATATTTGGATGTAAATAATGAGAATTGAACAGAGAATTTTCAGAATTTTTATAAGTGTTTTTAAAAAATTCAGCGCCAGAACTGTAAATATGCCAACCTCAGCTGGACCTGTTCTGATGTCCATCTCTCGTTTGGATGAAGAGCCAAGGGACTGCCTTACAGCGCCTGCGTTCCTCCCAGCCACGGGGGAGAACTCTTCTGTGAATGGTTAAATACTGTCACATGCCCAACTTTCTTTGGGTCATTCACATCAGGGTTTTGTGATGCTGCTATTAATTTATTAAAGAAAGTTTGTTGGTTTAATCATTCTTCATTATTTTTTTTTTCCATGGTCTGTCAGAAAATAAATAAGTGAACGTGCCCTCTCTTTCTTTCATCTGTCCCCAGTTAAAATATGTCCTGACCAAAAAATCAAAGCACCAACTAAAATCAAGGATAAGGATGTACACTTGAAGAATGGCCCACAGTTGCTGAATCACAGGAATTAGTGTCAGCAACACTCCCAACACCAAACTTGTTAAATGTGAAAGGAGCAATAGACTATTCTCCCTCTTCAAATTGCTCCCTCCAGGAATAACTGTTAAAGTTTACGTTTTTTTAAACTGTGTGAACTTGTCTGAAACTTAACCAAAGTCAAGTTGTCCCCACAGCTCCTTTGCTTCTCCTGAGATTAACTGTGGTGGTGCCTCCAGAAGCCCTGCCTGGGGCTCTCTTGTGGGAACACCTGCTGGAAGCTTTGTGTGAGTCCTCAAATCTCAGTTCGGGTATGGTTTCCTCTTACAAATAGTGTCTGTGGTAGTGTTTTGTTTTGATTTGGACTGAAGAAGTGCAGAGAATTCCTTGGAAATGGTTGGAGGCTGAGATGTGTTGGCTGCTTTGTCTCCCAGACCAGATGGAGCTATGCAGGCAGGCTGCCATGGGACAGCACACACGCAGAGGCTCTGCCCCAGCAAGCAGAACCCCCCCTTTGGCACTGGGGAATCTGCACCTGGGGCAGCCCAGGCCAGAATTGGCATCTTCCTGAGCTGTAGGGCCTTGCAGTCTTCCCTGCCCGAGGTCAGAAGCAAGGCTGGCCATGGTGTTCAGGCACAAATCTGGTTTCTAGACCTGAGCTGGCTCATCTGCATCTGTTCCATGTTGTCCCACACAGCCAGGTCTGGGCTGTAGCACCTATGGCATCAGCCATGGTGGCTTTGGGGACCTCACAGACTGTGCTTTCAGGAGAAGGCCTGGTCCTCCCTGAGCTTGCTGAAGATAAGAGCAGCTGCCCAGAGATTCTGGCATTTGGGAGGTGACATGGTTCAGAGCCAGTGCTGAGGAGTCTCAAGGCATCCCACCTCAGCACGGTTCTTCATTGTCTGAATGACTGTGAGTCTGCAATAGTTTTCATCTGAGTGACAATTTAAAGATGTAAATGTTAGGTGATGTGTGAGTAATCACTGTGAGCAGTGTGGTTCTTGCTGTTTTCTCTGCAGAGACACTCATGTCAATCCTTAGAGCCTTTCCTCTGGAGAGCCCTGTGAAGAGTTTCACCACTGGTGTGGAGTGTGCCCAGTGCTCTGCCCAGTCAGCATCCAAGGTGTTGGAGCCATGAGGGCTCTGGATATGGAGACCCACATTCCAAAGAAGAAACATCCTTTGAGGAAGAAAAGCAAACCACAAACAGCCCTTCAGAAACAGCGTTTAACACTGAGCTACTGAAGGGTGTCTGATACTGTGGCAGACAAATTGTGCATTCCAAAAGCAGAGCCCATCATGTGATAAAGGAGCAGATGTCTCTTGGATGGCTTTGCTGCCTGTGTCACAGTATCATTAGGAAAGCTACGTGCCAAGAACTGCACTTGGCTTTGTCTCCACTTCAGGGGCGGAAAAGGCATCAGGAGCTTTTTCCTCGGAAAAGGCACACAAAGACCACAGAGCCTTGTGCAGGTGAAGCAGAAGGACAGAGACAAACAGATGTGTGCCCACATCTGTGCACATGAACACACACATCCCAGAGAGCCACAGGAGATGTCATCACACTTTAGTCTTGCCTTGAAAAAATGGGAGTATTTGAAAAGCTGGGTAGGAAACCTGTGATGGGGAGATCAAATGTAACTGCTGGTGTCATTGTGGGATAGGGGCTGTTCCAGTCATAACCTGGTTTGTGGGGCTGCATGTATCCAAAAAAGATGCTTTTGGTTTTTTTGTTGTTAATGATGAAATTGTTATTATCTGTTCTGTCTCCCTCATTTTTCTGTAAGTCTCAGGTCTTCTGCTTGTCTGCTTTTACACACACTGAAACCTGTGCTTTGAGGCTGCCTGAAAACATCCCTGTGATGGGTCATTCCCTTTCAGCTGTGCAGGGATGCTGCAATCCCACAACACCACGGAGATGGAGAGGCTTCAGGTGAGGGATTTTAGATCTATAGGAGACAGACAATCAATGCAACGAGGCACACTTGCTGATTAAAGAACCACACCAGAACATCCTTAACGAACATGAGCTACACAGTGGAAAATTTTGCTTAAGACTGTCCTAAAGCCCAGGTTTTGCTGACAGCAGAGGGTGTGTGGGTACATGTGGAGGGAGTCTGGCAGCAGCAGGGTTTCTGCTTGGGCAGATCTCCCACATGGTCCCTCTGAGAGGGTGCTTGGTTTAGGACCCAGCCCAGCGTGTCCCAGCACTGCCCAGTGGGATTCACTCCACCCTTTGCTGAGCACTGCAACCACAGAAAAGGTTGCACCAGCCCATCCTCCTGGGCCACAGCTCCAAGGACCTGTGGAGGGGCCTGGCAAGTGGGTAAGTGTGGAGTGGTGACACAGGCCAAATAACTCTGGTTGCTCTGGGGTGGTGACAATGAGAGAATTATACAGACTGCTCACAGCAGGCAATGGGTGACAAATTACTGTGGAAAATTGAGATTCTGGAGCAATCCTTCTTCTGTATTGCATCTCTCATTAGTGCTGTCTTATGTTCTGCTTCCCCAAAAACCAAGGGATCTCTCAGTAGATAAATGCAATTTCCCCAGCAGTTTCCTGGGGCCCCTCATGAGAAAAGAGCAGGAACCTTGGCTTTTTCCTCCTAGTAGTCAGGTGGGCAAAGAAAGTTCTCCATCAGGATATCAGGGGGTGCTTGTTCTGACTAAGGAGACAGAGGAGCTATTTAGGCTAGAGGAAGACATTTATATACAGAAAGGGCAGAAATAAAGTAGGAATTAGAAGCAAGCTTCCAACAAGTGGGATGTTCCAGGTCTGGGACTGCATTTCCTGGTGAGGCAGCAGGAACAGCAGCTGAAATGCTTATTGAGGGCTCAGCTCTTGCATTCACACAGGAATTTATCCCCATTTAGGTATCCTCCCCAGAAGGAGAGCCTGGGTCAGCCCATTTCTCCTGACTCTCTGGTTAGGCAGAGCTCCAAGCCAGCCATCTACAGGAGCAGCTCCCTAGAGACTCATCCCAAAGCATGGGAGGAACAAACCCCGTGAAGAGACAAGGCTCTTGTTGGGCTCTGGTCCTTCCAAGTCCTAGCAAAGCCATGAAAAACACCACAATTTTGGGGGAAGGCAGATGAGGCCATTCCAGGTCAGTGCATCTCCCACCCACAGGACAAGATGAAGTCCAGGCATGGCAGAGGCTGTGTGTTCCCAGCCCTGAGCCAGCCCCAGACTGAATGAAGCAATATTTCACTTCAGAAGCATCCAGAATTAACCAGCTTGGCCAGCCCAAGCCTGACTGCAGGCAGTCACATAAGTATGTTTTTTTTATCCAATATCATTCCCATGGACATTGGGTGTTACTGGAGAGAGTCTCTTGTGCTCAGGAGAGCCATAACATTGAGGTAATGTCCTGTTGGGCTGCCTTCAGCTGCTGCAGTTGAGCAAACACTGCTGAGAAGCTTTCAGGGCTGAGCCTGCTTTGTGCTTGCACTGCCTGACTTTTTGAAAGCACTGTTCTTCGTCGCTGTAGCCAGGAATTTCATGTGGGTTTTTTCAGTAAAGTAAATTTTGCTGTTGGCCTTTTAAGCTCTCTGTTGTTAAAAGTGATCTTTGCTGAACCTGGCAGGCAACAAGGTTATTGTTTTCTCGGTGTGAGTGTATCTAAATAAATTGGCATCACAGTCACAAACTTCAGGGCTGCTACCAGCCAAGATCAATTTGAGAGTCCCAAAGGTTTTCCATTTCCACAGTTCCATTTCAACAGTTAAGAGCTGGAACATCACCAGATAAAAGGCAAAGACTATTCCCCTCTGGGCTTCATGCATCAGGTGAGGACCTCTTGGTGGCACAATGACTCTCTGAGGCTCCCTGGGCAGCCCTGGCTCTGCAGTCAGACCCTGTGAGGGTGCAAAGGAGTTCTGGGTGCCTAGAGGCAGGCTGAGATCCTGTGTCTGCTCCCTTTCCTTCTCCTGTGCACATTTTCTGTAGCCATTTCATGTTACACTCACCTACATGTTGGACCACTGCTTCATCTGTTAAAATTTAGAGCAGCTCCACCTCAGTGTGTGCTGCTGATGTTTGTGCCTCCTGCAGGACAGCTGCTGCTCCGGGGGTTTAACACATGCTGGCACCTGGTGGTGTTGCTGGAGGGGCACTGGAGTGCCACAGCCACGCAGGGAGGGTGCCTGGGCTGGGTGACTCGGCCAGGGGAGGGAGGGACAGAGGCTGCAATCCTGGGGAGATCAGGCTCTGCATGTGTGCTTGCTGTGCACCTTTTCTCCAGTCCTGCATGAATTCCAGGGAAGAGTATTCTGCCACCTCTCATTTGTTTTTAAATCACAAAGATATCTATATAACATCAAAGGAAGGTGTTCTCTTGTTTGTAAAACAAAACCCCTGATATTAAGTGCTCTTTTTTCCCCCCTCGAACAAAACTAACTCCTGCCTGTGAGTCGCTGGTGCTTTGGTGAGGTGGGACATCCCAGCACACCGAAGGTGTGACATGCCTTTGTCACCTCCATTCACAGCTCCCCGGGCAAGGAAACCAAACCCATCGTTTGTGGATGATCACTGCTGGCCGTGGCTCAAATTCCCTCACCAGCTGCAGGAACCTTTCACACCCTCCACCAAAGGCAAGGCACTGCAGCCTCGATTGGCCTCTCAGAGAAGGCAGAGGTGCTGTCCTTGCTGTCTGAGAGGAGAGCACAGCCTCTGGGACCACAGCAGCGCTGCCACCACGCTGGTCCAGCTCCCAGCTGAAGGAAGCACTCACAGTCAGCTCTCAAACACTGAGATTGTTTCCTGGGCAGACCCATCAAGGAAGGAAATATCAAAGCCACGTGTAATATTTTTAAATTAATTTCCTTTTTTTATTTTTAATGTGTCTGATGGTGTGAGACTTGCTGAAGTGGCATTTTATTTCCTGAATGCAGCAGTCCTGTGTTGTGTCTGGATGCAGATCCACACAGGAGGCAAGCAGCCCAGGATGGCAGGGACATGAATCCTCGAATTTGGGCTAAGCCTTGTGGTGTCTGTCATTTTTCAGCTGGTTGTTTTATCTCTCTGTACTCTGGGAAGGGTATCTTGACACAGACAGTTTGCAGAGCCATTTCAGCTGTTCAGACAGCTCAGCCACAATATGTTGCCTCAAATTGTTCTGTCAAGCACATGCATCAGCTGTATTTGTTTGCCCTGAAGTTGTGAAAACCAGAGACCCTCCTGAGAAAATTTAGCTTCTACATAGAAATAAAGAGGCTTTCTATGCTCTCAGATGTACAAATGCCACGCAAGGCAGTGAGCTGCAAACCTGCCATGGCCTGTGAAGCTCTTTAGATTTTAGATTATATCATTAGCTGCTGCAGCCCCAAAGCTTTGACATCTAGAAGCTGCAGCCAGAAGGGCTGGGTGTCCTTCCAGGATCTAGGCACTCCCTGGAGCTGCAGAGGCTCAGGGTGGCTGCTGAGATCCACGGGGGCTCAGGGGTGCAGGAGCTGATGCCAGAGTGAGACAGGGACACAGCACAGTCCCTGCTCAGCCAAACCAGTTTGGGCTGTGGCACATTTCTGTGGGTGCTCAGTGGTGTGAGCACGGGGAGGGCAGCAGCAGGGGCTGGTTTGGGCTGATGGCACACGCCCTGGGAGACACAGATCTGGTCATGGAGCAGCACTGGGCCATGGCCACGATGCCACCAGGCACAGGGGGATGTTACCCCTCAGCCACCAGAGCACAGTGATGGAGCAAAGGTGTGAACCTCTCTGCTGAGCAGTGCAGAACGAACAGGACTCCTCTTTCTTACAATGGCAGAGCCATTTTCCCCTCTGTTTCGTTTTCTTGCACTAAATACTGAAATTCTGGCGGCACCGATGCTCCACCTGCTCGCCACGTCCTCTGCATCCAAGCACAGATGCTGACACCCAGTGGCCATGGAATTCCCAGCACCTGTACAAGATGGGAAATTTCAGCAGAGATGCCTCAGCTGGTGAGAGACAACATCCACCTTTTCATTCCTCAAGTGCAAGAGGAGTAAAGAGCTCCCGAGGGATCACAGGATGGGTAAGTCTGGAAGGGAACACTGGAGCTCACCTTGTTCAAACCCATCTCAGGCAGGGTCCCCAGTCTCACTGCAGTCAGGATTGTGTCCAGACAGCTTTTGAAATCACCAGAGGAGACTCCACAACCTCTCTGGGCAGCCTGTTCCAGTGCTCTGTCTCCCTTACAGTAAAGAAGTTCCTCCTTGTGGTCAGCTGGGAATTCCTGTGTTCCAGCCTTGCTTTGTGTCTTGCAGCCATTGGCAGATTATAGTGGCTGAAACACTTGTATTGAGAGGCCAATCAGAAAAATTTAAAAAAATATGAGGATGGGTATGAGGAAACAGAATGTAAACTGATTTTCAAATTATGCTCTTGCTGACAGCTTGCAAATATACTTCAGTGAGAGAAAAAGGGTGAGTTTTGAGTTCAGAGACCTTGGCATTCATCTTCCCTGTTTTGCTACTTCCCAAAAGCAGTTAGAATAAGACAGACTAAATTGATTTTGTATTTCCCTGCAGCATGCACAGGATTGTGCTTTTGTATGTGTGACAAGTACTGACATTCTCTAGGGAGGAAAAAGCTGTGTAGGAAAAGTTGGGTTTATTCTTCAACAAATGGCTCTAAGACTTTATCAGTCAAAGACAGAAAGAAGACTCTGAAGTCAGGTTTGTAAAGACAAAGACATGTCTCACCAAACATGGAGCTTAGATGGTAAAAATATGTGGAACCCAGACATAAGCTGGGAATAATAAGAGCAGAGCATGCAAAAGGAGGGATTTTAAAAGTGCTTTACTAAAAATATTAATTATGGGCTACAGCAAATGAATTGAAACACTCTAATGAGACTCCTCTGTGAAAGAAATACATTGGTGTAATTCTATAAACACAGGATAAAAAACTCTGCTGAAATCCTAGCGAGGTTCAGGGTGTTTGCAAGGCAAGTGGCCATCCATTAGGAATAAATTTTGCAAATGCTGCAGATGTGATGCTGTGAGAAAGCAGGTGGGAGGTGTTCTGCTGCTGCTGCTGCAGTGAGGAGCCTGTGCAGGGCTGAGTTTGGGGAGCAGGAGCCCTGCACTGGGGCCAAGCTCAGCTTTCCTCACCTAAATGCTCCTGTAAAGCTGCAGCATACAGATACCATAAGTAGATGTACTTAATTTATCACTCTGTTACTAGGCAGGTTTCTAGGCAGGCTTCAGCCTAACTTTTATATTTTGTGGTTACTGAAATAGCTCTGATCTTTTCTGGGGTGAGTTCTAGCTGTGGAGGTACAACAGCCTTTCCTTTGCTAGCTCCTACTTGCACCCATGCAATTTAATTCTTTGTCCCTTCTTACCTTTTTTTTTTTTTGCAAAAATAGACAAGAGGGTTTAGCCCAGTTTAAACCCATCCAGCAGGCTGGGGCTGCTGCAGTATCTGTCCCACTCCAAATGCCTGTGCCCAGCATTCCCACCTGATGAAGTAGGTGAGATCACACCAGATGTACCCAGGACAACAGGCTGCCTGCCCTACTTTTTCCCTTGGGGACGTTCACAATGCACTCACTTGTTTTAGCAGACATTTTAACTGTTTAAGAGGCTGGCAGAACATCAGAGGCCTGATGGCAGTTCTGAAAATCCATGAAAATCCATGCCCAGAGCATGGTCATGGGTGTTTTTCAAAGTAAAGCCATCCCAGGGTGGCTGCCCAGGAGACAGCAGAGGCAGAGGTTGTGTCTCAGCAGAATTACAACAACCATGACACTTCATTTCTGCTTCAGTCTGTGCATTGACCATTTTTTTTCCCTGTTTTTTTCCTCCTTAGGTTGTTCCCCAAATTACACTGGGCTGTTGCCCATTTAGCAGTGGAAGCAGCTGATAGTGATTGAGTAATTTTGCAGTTGGATGTGTAAGACAGCACTTGCTGTGTTGCTCCTGATTGGATTAGGATGGTTCTTTGCATAGCTGATTGACACAAACTTGATTTTCTCTCTGAGCTTCCACTGTTCATTAGAAATTCCCACTTTGAATAAATGCTCCTGCAAGAAAATATGTTTTAGGGTTGTTCAGATGAAATTAAACCACACTAAACTCCCATGTTTGCCTTGGTTAGTTCTTCAACAACAACAACAACAACAAAATCCCAGAATGGACTTGGAAAAGGGCATCTCATCCACTGATGATTTTTAAATTTTTTTTTTTCTATCATCATAGGGAATGGTTCCTAAAAAATCAGTCAGCAATTTCATCACCTGAATACATGGTGCTGAGAAACATCAGGTGTGCTTCATTGAATTCTGGTGCAAATTTCCACTTCCTAGAGGAATTCCCATGTCACATTTGCTGGAGTAACCCTCACTTCACCTCTGAATCATCTGTCCTTTCCAGTAGCTGTGGTCACACCTCTTTACAGCAAAAGTTTCTCTCAAGGCCTCCCCACCTGAACTTTTCAACAGGTAAGTCTTGTCAGCTAATGAAATAAATAGCTCAGGTAGCTCCTGTTCAGAGTTTAGATGCTCTCAGCAGGCTGAGTATTTGGGGACAGGGAAGACCTGGTGAGAGCAAGGTGGGGTACAGGGGCTGGATGCAGGTGTTTGCATTTTGTGGCAGGTTCTGGAGTCCTCACAAAAGAAAAAACCCAGACAAGCCCACAGAACCACACATTATCTTTATTCATGGCAGTTTCCACCATGTCTTTTTTCTCCCTTGTCCTGTTATCAGAAACACCTTTCTTCAGAGTCAGTTTAGATCTCTTCCAGTTTTCCTGCAGTCAGTTTAAACCCCTCCAGGTCTCCTGGGCCCGCTAAGGAGTGGGACTGCAAGAACCAGCCCCACCAATGGCAGCAGGCAAGGAAGACCCACCCTGGCTGCAGGAAGCTCGGGGCTCCTCGGCTCTCCCGGGGATGGTGATCCATGAGCAGCCCAGCACGGGCAGCACAGCAGCACAGGCAGAGTTAGCAGCCCTCAGGTGTGTGCAGTGGCTTTCCTGCTGCAGGTCTGAAAGGGACACAGGGTTATTCCCAACACAGAGAAATCCCTGCCAGACACTGCCACATCCCAGTGGCAATGCAGGAAGCATTTGCTTTCCACAGATTCCTTACTGGCATCTACACTTTGTTCCAATGTCACAAACCAACAGGTCTGGAAGGCAGATGCAAAGCAAAGGTGGAGTGTTTGTCTGGGACTCCATGCATTCCACTGCCAGGCATCTCTGGGGGCCACACAGAGGTATTTCTAGTTCTCCCTCATGAGTGATGCCTTAAAAGGCATATTAGAAAAGCTTCCTGCTTGCTCATGCTGCATGGCCATCAGGAAAAGGTAATAGTTACCAGGGGATCAGTTCTCTCCAAGTGACCCCTCAGACCTGAAGGAATTATTGCCAGTGAAAGCAGACAAATTCACCCCCTGCACCTGCTTTCCACATGTGCCATCACTGACATGAATGTAAAAGCTGGGTGAGAGTGCCAAAAGAATGAGGATTTAGCCTGTTAAAATGGCACTGCTTTAACACAGCCAGGACAAATCTCTGCTCTTGAATGGTTTGGGGCATGATAATAGCTTTATTTATGCTGCTGTGCATGCAAGTAACTGCTGCATTTAACAGAAACAGCCTGAGCTGTTATGAGCAGTATTTGAGTCTCTGCAGTGAGTTTATGGGTTGCTGGGGGGCATTTCATATCAGAAACAGACACACTCAGGAAGGCTGTTTACTGAAAATGAACTATTGTTTGGTGTCCAATCTTAGAGCATCTATTAATGTTTGTCCCTTAGACATTAAATGTGATGTTTCAGTTATAAATAGTTGTAGACACCAACATAAAAGCACATTGCTTGGACAGGCTGCCTTGGTGCTTACCTTTTCTTGCACTGGCCAATCAACATAAATATTATGAGGCTAACTGACAAACTCAGGATGACTGGAATGAGGATAAATAGCTGCTTGTCCTCTCTTCTGGACACTGCAAAGGTAAATGGCAGGAAATAAGAAGATGGCAGAATAGATTATTTTACCTTCTACAAAGCTTGGGCTCAGATGCAAACTCATCACGTCCACATTACCCTACATGTTGTTATTTATTTATTAGTTACAAGGATATGCCAGGTGTGTGTTACTGGGTGGGGTAACATCCTCCTTCAGGGTAAGATATCTGATGCAGCCTCTGCTGTGTGCCTCTCCCCTGCCTTCTGCACTTTGCAGCAGAGCCAGTGCACACGAGGACAGCCCAAGAGAGCCTGCAGGGCTCAGAGGAGCTGATCTGTGGGGCAGGACAGCCAGCAGGATGCCCTGTGCCAGACTGCAAATGCCTCTCTTGCTCAGCAGCCACTGCTCTGTCCCAGCTGTCCCTGTGCAGCAGGGAAAGGTGCTGCTGCTGCAGAAACATCAGCATTTTGGGGCTTGCCTGCTAAGTGCACTGGAGATGCAAAGCTGCAGGAATGGCTGTGCTGGAGCAGCCAGCACCCCACCTCCAGTGCTGGACATCAGCACTTGCACCCAACCAGGTTTTAGAAAGGCTGTGAAAGAAGCACTGTTTACTTTGAGTTCCATACCAGAGAAACAGTCCTGTGTCCACTCACTCCAAAAGCCCTGGTCAGCACAAAAAAGGTTTGTTCTCCCCCTGACACGGACACAGGACACGTGGCTTTCATTTGCTCTGGAAATCGTTAAAGCAGTTTCCATTTGGGTCGACACAAACTGAGAAACAAAACAGAAGGAAGAAATATCAGGGAATTACATGCCACCACCAGGATCTGTCTGGTGTGGTCTGATGTTCCTGCACACTATCCAGGCTCTGTAAACCTTTGGATTATATTTTGGCAGTTTTAAATGATTTCATAATAGGTTTGTACAAGTCAATGCAAATAACATGACTATGAAGACAAATCTACTGAAAATACTTTCTGGATGTGTCATCATATATGTTGCCATTTATGCCTGTTAATTCATGGAATTTTTCTTTTAATTACCTAAGAAGATTCATGAGTGGAATACAGCAATTAGAAAAAAGATGTCCCCTATGATTAATTAGTCCCTTTAATTTTTGCCATCCAAACTGCACCTGGATAATGTACAAGGAAAAAGCACCATGCATAAAAGATGTGTTCTGTCCCCGGCCACTCCTTTAGAGAGATCAGAACTACAGTTTTGTTGGTCAAAGCTGTGTCACCCCATCCAGGGAAACAAACCACAGCGACCTTTAAGTGTCCTCGATGAGAGTTTTCTGAGATAACAGGCAGGAGGAAATGCTCGCTTGGAGCCTCCTGCTGGGATCCGTTCCTGCTAAAGCGAAGCTGCAGCGGGAGGTCAGGGGGTTAAGTGGGACCATGTGCGGCGCAGCAGCCGGCAGCGAGATCCGCTGGTCAGGGAGATCCACTGGCAGAGAGATCTGCTGGTCAGGGAGATCTGCTGGCAGAGAGATCTGCTGGTCAGGGAGATCCACTGGCAGAGAGATC
>VZRX01017856.1:24980-90162 GCA_013398075.1 Notiomystis cincta | reverse complement strand
TGGTCAGAGAGATCCGCTGGTCAGACAGATCTCTTGGTCAGAGAGATCCACTGGTCAGAGAGATCCACTGGTCAGAGAGATCCGCTGGTCAGACAGATCTCTTGGTCAGAGAGATCCGCTGGTCAGACAGATCTCTTGGTCAGAGAGATCCGCTGGTCAGACAGATCTCTTGGTCAGAGAGATCCGCCGGCAGCGCCCGCGGGGCTGCGCCAGCCGTGCCCGGGAGAACCCGCACCGGCTGCAGCCCGTGCCTCCCACTGCCGCTCCCCTCCCCTCCCCGGGCACCCCGGGTGCTGTCCCTACCGCCCAGGCAGCCGTGGCTTCCCCCGCATCTTCGGCCACCTGCACCTCGTACTCCAGGCAGTGCGGCGGGACTCGCCCGCCCGGCGGGCTCCAGGCCGCGCGGAGCTCCTCGGCCGCAGACACGGACAGCACCAGCCGCTCCGGGGCTGAGGGCTTTGCTACGAGCGGGACAAGAGGAGAGAAGGTCGAGAGGTGCCCTCGGACAGCCCCTGGTGGAAAGGCTTCCGTTAATCACCGCCAGCCCCCGTCTTTTCCCCGCTGATGCGGTCTCTGAGCTCTCCTGGCTCTCAGCCACGATGCTGGAGGAGCAAGATGTCAGCGAGGCCGCAGGCTGGGTTATTTATTTTAACTTGACACCCGGGCTGGACGGGGGCCGTGCTCTGGGCTGCGGTGCAGGGGTGTTGGAGCGCGGGGCTGTGAGCTCCGTGCTCGGCTCGTTCCCCTCGCAGCCGCCAGGGCAGCCTCGGCCCCTGCACTGCGGCCCCGCTCCCTCTGCTTCCCAGAAGAGGCTCTGCTTCATGTCAGATGCCCAAAACCACACACGAAGCACGTGGCAGCACTCCCCGAATTCAGAAATCCTGCTCATGAGCCCAGTGGCTTAGCTGGAGGACCTACATCCCCCTGGGATGCCTGTAACAAACACCGAGTGCCTGCGGTGTTCGCACATCGTGCTGGGCTTTGCTCCCTTGCCCTGTCTCCCATGGGTTTGAAATCCAGCTTGCTCTGGCAGACCCCATCACACCTTGCACTCAGCTCACCCCAGACCTTAGCTTGAGCAGCAAAGCCTTAAGATCTCTCCTGTGCTTGCAAGGAGTGCAGCAGTGGTTTCAGTTCCATCAGGAGTAAACGAAGGCATCTCTGTGACCTTGCTGCTAGAGCCAAAACCCCAGAGCTGGTCTGCCACATGCCCAGCAGGCCATTTATGTCCCAAGCTGTCCAGCTGCCAAATGCAGCACTTGGAGGCACCCAGTGACCCTCCAGGCTTGTGCTGGGTGCTGTTTCTTGCCTGCAACCACTCCTGCAAACTGCAGTCCTGCTTGGCACATGCCACAGCCCCTTCCCTGGGGGAAATGCACACATTCCAACCACCCACCGAGCAAAGCACACATTCCCTTGAGACCCCTAAAGGCAGGCAGTGAGCCTGGGGGGTGTGGTGGCCACGTGGGCCCCCGTTGCTCCCCTGGCTGTTACCGAGGTTGTGGAGGCGCAGGGTGGTGTGGAGGGGCCGCAGCAGAGCGGCTGCAGCTGACCCATTGACACAGATGCTCAGGTCCTGGTATTCTGCCTGGCTGAGGTTCTGCAGCACGCAGCCGACGTTTACGCCCTGATCCTGGAGGTAGTGCTCGCACTGCACCGCCTGGTCCAGCCCCTCGTACCTGCCAGTGGGTGGGGAAACAGGAAAGGAACCAAATTGGACATGAGTAACATGTGAGTTAGGCATTTTTGATGGGACTGGACCTAAGCCTCACGTCTGGCCCACATCCCACCCTTTGTCCAAAGCACAGCGCTGCGGATCGGTCACCTGGACTCCTGCTACGGGAAACGCGTGGAGAAGAGAAAAAACCCAAATTAACGTGCACAGACAGTTCCCAGGTTGGCTTTTGGGCTGTGTCAGGCTCTCCCCAAGCCCATTCTCGGAGCACAAGAGGTGCCACTGTGTGACTGGAGCCGGGGAAGGGTCTGGCCTGCCCTCATCCTCCCCCAGGGCCCTTCCTGCACCATCAGCACGGACCCTGGAGCTGCAGAAAGCTCCCTCCCAAGCCAAAGTGAAGTGTTTTTAGGCAGGTGTGCCCTGAATGCACTGAGTGCTGCTGAGCTGCTCTGGCTGACTGCAGGTGGTTCCCATGGCTCTCCATGGGCACATGGAAACTCAGGGAGGAGCTAGGATGGGGTTTGCTGCTTGTTTCCTAATGTGCAACCACAACCCCGACCATTCTGCATTTGGGGGCCACTCCCTGAAGCTGAGCTGCTGGCTGCATCCTGGAAACACTAAGTGGTGTTTCTCAGGACCTTTTAAAACTCCTGGAGGCAGGGCTGAATCTGGCCCCCGCACTCCAGACCTTACAAAGGTCTCCCTGCACAGCACATTATGTCTAGGGGAAAAACTTCATGTTCTGGGACTATAAAAGTTTACTCACAGGGATCAAAGGATGCCGTGGCGTCCACCCAGTCTTGTCATAAAATGGGACCTAGATCCAAATTCCTGGGTTTTTTTGCAGGCAATTAAATAAAGGTTAGGGTTTTTTTTAGTGTTTATTTTCCTTTTAGGCATGAATCATGCATTTCCATGGTTTCCTTCAAGCAGATCTTTGCAGTTAGCAAAATGGTTTTGAATCTGCTTTGAAGACTATTTCAAAGAACTACATGGAACCTTTTTAAAATGCAGCTTTGCTTTTCTCCACATAGCCCAGTGGCACGAATCTCAGCCTAAGTAATCTTTTCTATAATATCATAGGAGCTGAAGCACAAATACAGTATTTACATTGTCCCAGACCACTAATTCTAGCCATATTTTTCCTGCAGAACAGAATTTAGGCACCAGTTTAAAAGAAACAGCTGAGAAATATGTATTATTATTACCTTGTGGCAGCATGTTTGCTTGTAGGAGACGTGCTGAGGCTATGAAAATATATTTGAACACTAAAGCCCTAAGTTGCTGAGAAGCTCTACTCTGTGTCTAGGGTTCACTGAGCTTGGTAGCCTCGTGCTTAATCCTGTCCTGTTGAGATATATGCACTGTGATCATGGGAAATGTGCAGTGTCCAGGTGTGTTCAGCAAAGTCTTTATGGTGGACAACATGCAGAAAACACCTCACAGGGGTGAATAAAAGGAAAGGAAGAAGTGAGAAGACATTTCCTGTCAAAGATCAGCATGGGCCTGATTCTAAGAAAGTAAGAAAGGATTTGGTGTTTTCTTGCCAGAAGCCAGGTGTTGCTTGGGGCATTATTTTGGCTCGTTCTGGGTGAATTGGGCAATAGCACTGCCAGCCATAAAAACACATTTACTGTGGCAATTTTGTACTCTGAGTGGTTCACTTGATTGCTGCCTGGATGTTTTCCTATTTTGCTGTTACATACCAATAATATAGCCCATAATGTACACCAGGAGGGGTGAGGAGACCTGGCTGCCAGGTGCACTTCAGGTATTCCCAGTCATGATAGATGCAGTGGAAATTCTGGACCTGTGATTCCAGTTTTCCTGTCAAAAGAGAAGGAAATAACCACTATTTAACAGTGTATCAGCCAGATGCAGCAAAAACATAGTTTTGTGCCTTTGAACAACTGTGTGCTGCAGTGGAAAGATAGAAAATAAAAAGAAAGGAAAAGAAAGGAAAAGAAAGGCAAGTCAGCATTATTAATTTTACTGCCAAGTGCTCTGTTTCTCATAAAAGCCAGTCCATCTTAGAGCAGGAAGATGCTTAACTGACCTTTTCATTCAGCAGTGGAGCTCCTGCAGGGCAGCTGAGCAGAGCTTGGGCACAGGCAGGGGGAAAGGAGCCCCAGGTACCCAGTAACCACAGCCACAGCCTTTGGGAGCAGAGCTGCTCCCGTGTCTTAAACATCAGCAAGCCCTGCAGTGACTTATCCATGCAGGAACCCTCAAAGCCAGCACTGGTTCATGCAACAGGCTCATGCAAAGCACAAAACTGCAGCAGGGCTGTTCCTAACCTTGTGCTGGGACCTGAAAGGTGGCATAAATCCAGTCGCTTTGCACCTCCACATCATCCGTACAGCGTCCTTTGAGCAGGGTCTGCAGCCTCACTTCAGCAGTCCTGCTGAGGTCAAATCCAACTCTGAATTTTAGCTTCCTAGTAAAAATAACCTGGTTGAAAGACAGACTTTTTAAGCACCTCTTCTGTCCTAAGTGGGCTGCAGAATTAGGTCCCCCTGCTCTCGCTCCAGCTGCAAATAGTCTCATTTCTGTGCTTTGTTGTCTCTTTACATTTCTGTCCTGCTTTGCTTGCCCAGTGCTCCTTCAGCACTAATTTACACCTGCTGTGCCCAGCCCTGCTGGCTGTGAGCCCCTTCACCCCACAGGGCACAGCAAGCACAGGGCACAGCAGGCTGATTTATGGGACCCCCAGTGCAAGGAGCAACCACCTGAGGAGGATACCACCACAAATCCAGATGAAAGGCACTTGTTTATGGAGTGAGATGATCAGAAACAGAAGGAACAGTGAGGCTGGTTCCTGTGGGAAGCACAACCACACCCTGCAAGGGACCAGCAGCCAGGCAGTGCACCCACTGCTGTGTACCCCTGGGCTTGGCCTTTTGTGGGACTTTCTCAGCACCCCTTTTAAAGAATTTTTCTATTTATTTTTTTCCCTCAGATTTACTCCCCTTCACTTTATGCAAGGAAAACGAAGTTGACAAGGTTTGCAGCAAATGGTGAGACAAAGTGTCACGTTAGCCTGAGTAGGACAGAGGTAACGTGCCATGAAATGCACCTGTGCCATGAAATGCATCCATGTGCTGCAGTGGGAACAGCAATGGCACACAAAAAGCCCACAGTCAGGCTGCCCTCAGCACTCCCCAAGTGTGAGAGCTGTGCTGAGCCAGGTATTTCCTGCAGTCATCAATGACATTTTCTTCTGCTGATGTCCAGTGGATTTTTTTCAGACTGACTGTTCTTCATGCCCTTATCTGAGGTCAGGATTTTGGCAAGGTGTCAGAGGTGATTTTGTTCCAGTCTGTATTGTCTGCCTTACATAAGAAACTTTTATTACTCATGATTTCAGGAACTGTGATGTGTTTTTTGAAGCTCCATGTGTTTTTCTTTTCAGTAGCAGTTCAAGTCACCCTGGAGGAATCTGCACAGCTGGGAGTGTGAGGGGCATCCTGACCAACATCAGAGCCCCTTTCCATGCCCTTGCAATGACAATCCATAGCTGAAACTGGGTTTTCCCCCTCTGCAGGCTGCCATGGGTGGGTGAAGCAGGTGACCTGTTCCAGCAAGAAGCTGGGCTCCACAGCACTGCCAGCCTGAGTGACTGCTCCTTCTCCTCCTGGTCTCCAGGGCTGGCAAACCATCCAGCACTCCTGCCTTAGGATTGTGCAAAAAATCCCTTTTTCTTCCAGGATCCCAGTCTATGTTTTAGGCTGTTGAGGGATATCCTCAGCATATTTTTCCCGTGTTCCTCAGTACATTGTGCCAACCAAAGAGCCCCCACTGCTGCCTTTCTCCTCTCCCCATTCCATTTACCTGGCTAACCCTGCAGCAGCTTTCATCTTCTAAGCACTCACAAAATATATTCCAACAACCCCTCCTATGCTGTGCCTGCTACTTCCCTACTACACATCAATGAGAGATGACTGACAATTTTATCAAAGAGCTGAGTTAGAGTCAACCATACCTAAAAGAGAGGAGTAGTAAATGGTAATTAGGAACATACTTCTGCATAGAGGGAATTTTAGAGCATTAGGATAATTAATGAAATTTAACTTTTATTTGTTCAACTCTCTGCATCCCTAAGGATCTGTTGTTTCAGTTCAAGCCCCATAAAGATGCTTGAGAAAAGTGTAGATTTTTTTCCTCTTACAATAAGGAATGTTATTGAATTATTTTGGCCAGCAAACACTCATATTTCTCTGACAGAAATCACCCCTTCCCTGGCTGCTGCTGCTGTTACATTTCCAAACACATTCCCATTCAAAACACTGAAACAGCCTGGTTTTTCATGGAAAACTGGAACAGCTTTGGTTCCACTGCTCCTTGAAGTGCAAACAAAAACTTGTGCAGGAAGTAAAGTAAAGTAAAATCAGAGCAGTAGCACTGGTTTGGGAGGATGAATTCGTGGTTTTGCCCTACCTTCCAGTCTCTATCCCCACTGCTGCGATATTCCAGCCTGTATTTTACTGTGCATTCGTTGAAGGTTTGTACGTGGGGAGGAGGCTTCCACTGGACATCCAGAGAGCCCAGGAGTCCAGGGTCAGTGATCTGAAGGTCTCGTGGGGGAGCAACTACATTAAACCAGAGAAAAACAGGGTGTCAAAGTGGGGAAAACAAACACGAAGCAGGCATGAAATTTGCTGGTGTGACACGTGGTTTGTTGAAATGAGCTGCTGGCTGCAGCCCTGGCTGTGCAACACCCTCCTCTCAACAAACAAGCTCTGCTCCTGCCCACCCCCCAAAAAACAGCTTTTGCTGGTGCTCAGATAAAACACTCGAGGGTCATTGAAAAGGCACACAGAATGCTGCTTTTTGGCACTCTTTTTCAAGAAGTTTTAAGCAAAACTGCTGTCCTGGGATGACCTTGCATGTCCTGTATTTGCTTACCTGCAGCTCATGGTGTTTACCAACCTTCAGGACACTTATCTCTGCAAACATCATGTTCAGCACATACAGCAGCTCAGGATGACAGATCAGAGCTAGCTCTCAGGGGGATTTTCATTCCTTTGCCATAACAGACACAAATCACCCATATTGCTTTAAATATTCCTTTCAAGTATATTAAAGATTAATGGGGGAAAAAATAAACAGGAAGAAAAAAAGGCAAAAAACAGAGAATTAGAATAATTCTTTTTTGGACATCTATCAGCTATACAAAAAGGTGCCTTCATAGTTGATCTGGCTTTTATTAAGGTATTGTAAGGTGCTGATATATGTCAATAAATAAGCAAGTATGGATGAGTTCCACACTAGGATGTATCCTAGAGGTCCAGCTCTGTATGGAGTTGTCATTCACATGGCAAAATCTATTTGGCTGCTCAGTTTTATTAGCTGAAACAAAATCAGTTTTTGTTAACATGCAACGTCCATTTTTCTCCACTGTCTAGAGGTGGGATTATTCATTTGGTTTCTATGTATTGGTTGAATGATACACTGTATTTCACAGGAATTTGGAGCCCATCTCAGTCCAGCATTACCACCATTCTCCCTTTGAATCTGGCCTCCAGATCACTGGCTTCTCTAAGACCTTTCCCATATCTTCATCAGGATTGACACCATTTTCCCCTTTTATTATTTTAATAAATCCATTGTGAAAGCAGCCCATAAGAATATTTTTCAGTGGAAGATGGTGACGTAAATCCAGCTTTAATGTGCTCCCTGGAAAGTTTGCAGGGTACATTGCTGGAGGATTTGTTTCTTTTACAGCAATTTGCCCAAATGAAACACACTGCAGGCAGCAGTTTGAAAATCCCACTTTTCCCAGTGTGTGAAGCTCCATGGGAGATTTGTTACTACATTAGATGGCAAAGCAGGAGATGTATTTGGGATGATATTGGAGCAAATGCTTGGGAGGCTCCTCCTGAGTGGATAAATGCTGACCCTCAGAGCAGTGTAAACAAGGAAGCAAAGAGCTGCTAGGCTTTTTTCATAAACCTGGTGATAAGCTGTCAAAAGAGGATTGGATTGCTCAGAACTGGAATTTCTGACTGGATAGGAGAATGCTCTGAAATTTATTTACATCCTGAGCTTGAGCAAAACAGAAATTTTTCAAAACAACTGTAATTGTAAACAGCAATTCTTGCAAAATAAATTTTGACTGGATTTCAGAGGGAACAGAAAAGCTTCTCTTTGGGATGTTGCTTGCATCCTGGGATTTGATTGTTTTTTAAATGTCAGCACTGCCCCTTGCAGTTTCTCATTCTCACAATAATACATTACCAGTCTCACTCACATCACTCATACAGAACACAGGACTAGAAATGCTCTTTTCCATCATCCAATTTTGAAGCAAAGCTGCTCCTGGATGTTTCTTGAATGAAGCCAAACCAGCAGCTTCTCCCCCTGATGTTTGTGGCTGGTGAGTCAGGTGATGCTGAGTGGGCTGTGAGACAGCCACAGCCCTCCTGGCCACCCCTCCTGGCTGCTGGGCACACTCCCACCCACATCACTGCTCTGGGGACAAGCCCCTGCACGTCCCCAGCTGCCCCCTGCCACCTCTGTCCACACTTCTGAGGTGCTGCAAGCAGCAGGGGGGGTTTGCAATTTTCCACCTGGTTTTTGGTGGGAAAATCCAGCCTGCCAGGTGTGCCCCATATCTCCCAGCCCTGAGTCTGCTCTCCCCTGGGCTGCCCAGGGAGGTGGAGGTGATGTCTGTGTGTTCTTGTGCACTCTCCTGGGCTGCCCAGGGAGCTGGAGGTGATGTCTGTGTGTTCTGAACCCATTTTGAAGGTGGCACACTTTGCTCAGCGTGGCAGCAGGGAGTTGCTGGCAGCTTTCTGAGCGTGCTGGCTGCAGGACAGGCAGTCCCTCAGTGCCTCCTGAGCCTCTTCCCACCTCTGCCCATGCAGTGGTTCCTGCAGGGAGGGCCAGAGCTGCTCAGCACCTCTCTGGGTGTGAAGTGCAGCTGCCAGCTGCCAACAGAGCCGGCAGGAGCAGTGCAGCAAAGAGGAGCTCCAGGGCTTGAGGCAAAGGGGGCTTTGAGTGCCATGGCCATGAGTGACAGCTTCAGAGCAGTCTTCTCTTAGAAGCTTTATTCTCCAAGTACAAATAAACCTTGTGTTTCTTACACCTAGCACAGTCTGGCTGGCTGGGACACTCAGCAGCATTTATGTATCCGAGCAGTGTTTATATTTGATAACTCTCTATCAAACAAATATATTTGCTGTGCACCAAAGGCACTCTTTTCCTTTCAAATTCACTCAGAAAAGCAGCCACTAAACACAAAATATGTTTAGACAATGGATGACAGGCCCACAAACCAGCCCCTCTGGCAGCACTGCACACACAGAGAGGAGAAGCCCTGGCTGAAGGACAGAGCCCACACAGGGCCAGGTTAACACGAAGCAGGCATGAGGCAGTGGCACAGCGGGTTTACCTGTGGTGGGGAAGGAGGAGGCCAGCAGGCAGCCCCACAGCAGAGCCACGGGGAGCACAGGGAGCCTGCAGGGAGCCATCAGAGGTCGGGGTTCCTCTGGAGCAGGTGCTGGTCACAGGGCAGCAGGGCTGGGACGGGGCTGCGGAGACACACAGGAGCTGCAGGGATTCAGCCTTACCACGGTGCCCTGCTCCTCCCTCTGCAGCCTCAGCACACACAATAAACGTGGCTTTTCTTGTTTACCCAGGCTGATTAATCATTTATTTCCCAAGGGACATCTCTGTGTAACTTTTGGTGATGGCCACACATGGCTTCATTGGAAACAGTTTCTGGCCAGCTAAGTGCACTCTCCAGAAGTGTGTCAGTGCCTCAACCACCAGCCCTCTGCCTCGTGTCTTCTGTGGAAAGTGATTCAACTTCCCGCCACGGGAAGTGCCTTGGACCAATGATACTTTCATTAAAAAGCAATGAAAACAGAATGCCTGAGCCTTGCTGTGTCCAATAAGCAGACACACCTTATGCAACTATCCCCACTTTCTGCCTTTGCTGTTTCAGGACGTGGTAGGAGTGGTAGGAATGCTTGTGAGAATGCTTCTTAGTTGTCATGGCAATATTTGAAGGGGACAAATTTCAATTCCTGTGCAGGTCTGCTGGAGAGAAGATGGGGACTGAGAGGGAGAGGAGCAGAGTTTCCAAGGGGTGCTACTTCTTCCTTCAGATTTCATGCTGAAGGTGGGTAGAAATTACTGCCTGTGGACACCCCAGCTCAGCCTGCTTCCCTGTGCCAGAAAGGGATTCTGACAGGGCTTTAATTATTTTCATATAGATACAAGTGTAGGTATAGAGATAGAAGATGAGAGAGGTACATAGATTAGATATAGATACAGATCTAGGTATATAAATTGATATAGATATAGACATTAATCTTCCTGCGACCTTGAGGCCACTTCACTTGAGTAAGAACTTGGCAATCTCAGCGTGAGCATGCAATTTGTCACTGGGATCTATTGAGGAAACAAACTCACTTTATATTGCCCACACAAGCTTGGCTTAAGCAGGTGAAATCCCAGGTCAGACTCTGGCTCAGCTGCTTCCTCCTCAGCACCCACAGCTACCATGCAGCAAGGTGAAACTGGGGCCCTGCTGAACAACAGGACTTCAAGTCAGAGGGATCTTTAGAAATCTGAGGATTGGAGCCAACAAAAAGCCCCCATCACCAGAAAAAGTGGCTCAAAGGAGCCAGAGGAGGAGACAGGTTGTGCTGGCCCAGGGTATCTGTCTGTGTTTAAAATAAACCAGAAATTGTAGCTGGCAACACATTGCAGCAACTAAAAATACAGAACTATTTTAACAGCAAATTTTCAAATTAAATTAATATCAAATCCCCCCAGTCCATCACATAATTATAACTATTACATCACATAAATCCATCACATAAGTATAGTTATTACATAAGTATTATTATTACAGCAATAGCAGTAATTTTTCTGTTTCACTGCGAGGCGAGAAAGTGTAGGCAGAAGAAATTATGGGAATTACTTCTTTAACCTATCAAACACAGCATAAAAGTAGTGTCAGTACAAACCTGGCTGTAGCCTGTGCTTCAGAAAGGTCCAAGGATGCAGTGACAAGGAGAGCTGCCTTTCAGAGCTGGGAGAGGCAGCAGCTCTGACTCGGAGCTGGTGAGCAGCAGCACCCAAGGGCTGTGTGTGCATTTTAGCATAGAAAGCTTCTTTCCATTTCCAGTACAGCTCTTTGAATATGCTCATATGCTTTCAAAAGGCAAGTAAAAATAAACAAAGGCTTTCACAGAGAGGTTTAAAACCATCAAATGCTCTTACCTGGACCTCTAACTGCATGGGAGCCCATCCACTTCTGGAGTGTGGGGCTCCTCAGCAGCTTCCTGGCTGCTCTGCTCAAAGCTTTGTATTCACAGAAATCCTGTGGTTTTTAAAGACTCCTCTCTGTTCTCCCCTGGTGTCAGATGTTGCATGGCAGTGTAATGGCACTGGCCACACACTCAGAGGCTTTGCTAAGCATTCCTGGGATTTATGAAGTGCTGGTATTAATGGTTGCTGTTATGTGCTCAAGTGGGTCAAAGCTGTGTCTGAAATATTGAAGTGATTCATTAAGATGAAAACCAAATGGCAGAGTCAGTGCAGGCTGTCTGCTGGAGGCTCTTGGAGCCTTTTGCAGGGTGGTGGCACAGCTGTCCCCAGCAGCAGCCACAGCCCCACCCTCACTGAGCCCCACCAGGACCATCCCCAGTGTGACCCACAGAGCTTCCCAAAACTCGCTGGCTCTGGAGCAAACCCAGCCTCTCCTGGCTCCTGGGGCTCTGCAGGAGGTCCAGTGAGTTTCCCTCACCTTGCCTTGTGCTGTGGCCAGGCATTCATCCAGGAGCCTTGCCTGCCACATTTCCTTCACCCCTCCTCTCCTGCCTCACCCTGCAGGCCCTCCCTCGCCCCAGCCTGGAGAACCCTGCAAGGAGCAGGTGCTTCAACCACACCTGGTCTACCCCAGCTGAGACATCTATTGCCAAATACACCTTGCTGGAAAAGAGCCTGGTGCTTCCTGCTGATGTGCTGAGGGTCATTCAAGGTCGTGGCCAGTAACAGGTGAGTCAGCCAGGGCTGTGCTGCCTCCTGTGAGCTGCAGGGGTTTGGCTGCAGCAATTCCCCTCCAGGAGGGACTGTGGGGATGTTTCAGGGAGAGCAGAGCTGTGGTGCACGTGCCCTGACAAGCAAAGGGCTGTGGCTCAGGCTGACTCTTCCCATGGCCAAATTTAGGCATATGAGAAAGGCTTCAGGCATACAGAGGACATGAGAAATGGCATCAGGAACGGAAGAATGCTTCTTGTCAGGAAGGAAAGTGTCCTCTGAGAACCTGGGTGAGAGTCAGGGTACCTCTGTTTGACTTGAGGCCCCAAGGAATGTGTCATCCCTTCCCAGTTGTAGTCAACAGGAATGTTTTGGAGCAGCAGAGGCAGGATCAGGCCCCTTTCCAAGTGTCCTCTCCATTTCTCTGTGTGTGTCTGGGTAGATGTGCAGAAATGTGTAGTGCTAACACTGTCTCCTTGAAAGCCCTGTGAATTTTGGGGGGGGGGGGGGGTTATGGGTGAGTTGTCCCTTCACTGAAATTGCACACTGCTGTCTTTTCCTTCTTACTTTCTGCAAAAGATGGGGGAAAAAGTCCCTTGCTGGTGGTAAAAACTCTGCTTTCAGAGTTATGCAAGATTAGAAGTCAGCGTTCATGTATTCCCGTTGTGTAAGATATTTAAGCAGAAAAGGTCACACTGGACACATTGTTTGGAACAAACAAGAATCATTTGCCAGCAGAGTGAATGCCAGTTCCCAAATGCTAGAACTGGGTCAATTCCTGAGAAAATTAGGTTTGAAATAAAAAAAGAATAGTTGTTATTTGCAACAACAGGGCTCCACAACACATCCAGCAGCACTGGAGCAGGGAGTGCAGGTGTGTGCTGAGCAGTGCCTGCTGCTCCAGCTGCTCTGGCCACGTCCTGCCCAGCACAGCTCCCTGTGCCAACTACAGCAGCTTTTCCCTGCCCTCCCGTGCCGCTCCCGCTGTGTTCCTGCCCCTGGCAGGGTTGGGCAGCTCGGCCAGGGGCACACGGGGCAGCCGAGCCCCGTCCCAGCACAGCACTCACTGCCCGTGGCCGGGAGGAGCATCGGCGGGCAGGGCAGAGCTCTGCGGGCTCACAGCTCGGTGCTGCAGCTGGGAGCAGTGGCCCAGCACCCTGTGGGACACACGGGGACAGTCCCAGCCTGTGCTGGGCCACAGCCTGGGGCCTCGAGGGCATCGTATGAACTGTTCTGTAAATGGGATTAAGCTGCAAAAACCCCCTCCATCCTAAGGTGATGACAAGCTCATGGAAGAAGACATAAATAAAACCAGACCAGCCCTGGCTCCCCAGCGAGCAGCTGGGAGGGTGCCCTGCCAGAGCTCTGCTCTGAGCAGCCTGGTGGCATCCCTGGTGGCATCCCCCTGGTGGCATCGCTGGTGGCATCCCCCTGGTGGCATCCCCCTGGTGGCATCCCTGGTGGCATCCCTGGTGGCATCCCCCTGGTGGCATCCCCCTGGTGGCATCGCTGCTGGCCGGGCTCGGCCCCTCCCCGTGTCCTCGGAGGTCTCAGCAGCAAAACTGCCCCGAGCCCAGCCAGGGGCAAAGGCACAGCAGGACCTCCCCTGCCTTCCCTGTTGGAACAGCGTTTGGAAGTTGACTCATCTGGTTTGCTGGTGAATGAGATTTTTTAGGATTTGTCAGCTGGGTGACTGAGTGCTGGAGTCACTGTGTGCTCAGGAACAGCTCCTCCCGGAGCCTGGTCAGCTCCCAGAGCCTCACAGCTGCTCTGTGGGGCCAGATGAACACACTAAAGCTGAGGGAAGGCAAGCCTGTAAAGCTGCCACCAGGCTGAATAAGAGATTTCAGAGAGCTGAGAATCCCCTGAGCTGGGTTTTTGGACTATGACAGATGTGCAGCTACATGCAGAAATTAAAAAGCCCTTCTGTAAAAATCTGCTTGTGTTTGAGGAAATAAAGGAACAGCAGCACTATTGCTGAAATATTTCATTGCAAATGGCAAAGCAGTTGGCAAAGATCATTAATGGAGCTAAATATAAAAAATGGGCCAAATCCTTTCTGGTTAAAATATATTTGATATATTCATCCCATTTGTGCTAAATTGGTTCTGTCAAGCAATCCATTGTAAAGCTAGGTTAAAATATTGGGATGTGATAGTTCAAAATAAAAGCTTTCAACTTTGCAACCTCCATGTTTAGCAGCTGCTTCCTAATCACTGAAATAAAACCTGAAATGCTCCAGCTATGAACAGGCCATTTGGTATGAAATAGCATGTTTCATTTGATCCAAAAGGATAGTTTTGAAATTGCCAGTAGCATGGAAAATGGATGATTTATAAATGCCTCTTAACTGCCTCATGTTTCAGGGAAATCAGTCTCTTTTACAGAACTTGCATTAAACAAGCTCTTTCCAAGGCTCTGGGATGGAGGACTCAGCAATCCCAAGCAGAGCTGTGGCCTCCAGCACAGTGTTATGGATTGCACTGGAAAGGGGATGTCACCACGAGGGCAAGTGCTAGGAAAAGGAGCACAGGGCCTTGGCTACAGACTGAGTGCTGCAAGAAAAAAATCCCTTCTTTGCATTCATAAATTAAACACTTATGGTTGTTATGGGACTTCAGGAAATGATGGAAGGAATCCAGACTCTCTAGCAATGCCCAGTGTCAATATTTATTTTTCTGGTGAATGGAGACCTCAGTTTTCCATATTTCTTTGCTGATGTCTACTATCCTGGCTTCGATGGCAGCTTAAGGAGGGACAGCAGCTGTGTGAATGTTCCTGTGTCATGTGAGCCAACAAGGCAGCTGCCATGGAGCTGGCTCCACTGAAATCTTTGCTCTCTGTAATCAGAGTTGTTCCCAGAAAGATCCATCAGCTCACATTCCCTCTGCCTTTTGGATGACTCCGTGGCACCCTCCCCACTGCCTGTGGGGCACCACTTATGCAAATCCATCATCACTTTCCTGGAATTCCTGATGAAATGGTTGCTGTGTCTGCTGCCTTGGGAGCACACCCTGACCCAAGTCTCCACAACCTGCTGGCTCCTGTCTCCACTCTGAGTCATCTTTTGGTCCTGGAGCAATTTCTTCCACAGCCTGCACATGACCTTTGCCCACAGAGAGACGTGCTCTGACTCTCCCTCTGATGCAGCTGGGCTTAGGCTGGGGGTTTAGCAGAGACCATGAGAATAATCTAGTTCCTGTCATGGCACAGTGTCATGTTTAATAAAGAACTTGGTGACTGTACCCTGGAACAGCAGTGCACGTGAAAGTTTTGCAGAAAAGGATTTGGAGGCAGGCTGAGGAATCAGGCAGTGCCTGGGAATCAGCCTGCAGGAAAATGGGCTCCAGGGGCTGGGGGTCTGCAGGGCAGGCTGGGGAGATGCTGGAAGGGGAATAGGAGCACAGCCTGGAATGCCAGGACCCAAATTCTGCCCCTAAATGCACCAGGGCATTACAGAAAGAAGTGAAGACACAAAGCTGGCAGAGCAACAACTGCAAGGGGCCATAAATACGTCCAGAAAGAGATGTAAAAGAAGCTAAAAATCATCTCCAGACCAGAAGGGCTCTGCCACAGCTCCCAGAAGGAGTCTGGGGGGGACAAAGCCACTGTACCTGTGTGTGCAGCCAGAACTCAGCCACATGCTGCTCTTGGCAGAGCTGGCCAGTCCCAGCACCGTCAGCACTGGGTGCAGCAGGGTCCTGTGGCTGCACAGGCTCTGCCAGGGGATGCAGGGCTCATGGGGAAGATCTGTATACCCCTGTTCCCAGAAAGGTGCCATTTCCCCTGCTGCTCCTGTTCCTCCCTGCCTGCAGACTCGGGTCTGTGCTGCCCAGGCTCAGGGGGAGCTGCTGACACCGTGCAGGGGAGCCCAGAGCTGCTCCAAGACCACTTTCTGCTCTTCAGGCAAGAGCAGACTGAATTAGCACCTTGTACCCAATAGCCTGAGCCCCACTGGGGCAGAGAACATGAAGACATCCAAAGAGAAATTGTTCTCACCCACACCATCTCCCCCTGCCTGTGCTGCAGGTTGGGCAGGAGCCAACCACAGACTCCTGGGCAGCAGCCTCTGACCACACAGGTGCTCACTGAGAGTTAGAAAACACCCTCCATTGCTTCCTCCCTCCAAATCCACCAGCCTGCTGAGAGGACAGGTGCATGCAGGTCCCCCACCTGGCCCAGAAGCCTTTAGGAAAGCCTAAAATCTTCCCACTGCATGGTTTTGAGCCCAGCTTCAAAACTGAGAAGGCAAAAAGTCTAAAACCTTGGTGCCATCCTGAACCCAGTCTGAGCTGCAGCTGCTGGAGCAGGCAGAGCAGGCAGAGCAGGCTCCCAGGCTGCTGCCACCGTGCTGTGCCAAGAGCCTGGTGCCTCTCCATGAGGGCAGTTGTGTCACCAGAGTGATGTGACTGATGGCAGCCAGGCCTGCAGTGGCTTCTTCAGTGCTAAATCCTGCGAGGGGCTGACGCCTCACTGGGACTCTCCTGCCAGGGCCACGCTCAGCCTTTGGCCTGGGATGAATGCCCAGGGCTCAGCCCAGCCTCCTTCCAGCACATCCTGCTGGCAGGCATTCACCATCTCCACTGCCCTGCCTTGGACCCATTTGAACCCAGCAGCATTTCTCCCCAGAAGTAATTAATTTTGTGGTAAAAGTAATTACTCCCAGTGGTAATTACTTCCAATCTTGTTTTCAGGTTCCTTCAGAATTAGAGAGATGTACAAAAAGCCAGGCTGGGAGTCCTTATTAAAGGAGAAACATTTCCCATGAAGTGCTGTCCTGGTAGCTGTGAAAACAAGGCTGGCAGCAGGGCAGCAATCTGCAGGCTGGCCCTGAGAGTGGGGATGGGGAAGGCAACACCATGGGCAAAGCAGCATTCCAGCAGGGATCAGCTGCCTCTGGTGGCTCTGGCACAGGCAGCAAAGGGAGCCAGCCCTCCAACTCAGCATCTGGCATCTTAAAGTGAGAATAGCCTCCTGGCTTCTGCTTCTCTGCCTTGTCTTTTGAAACTGATTTGTCCTCCACAAGCCTCCAAGCCCTTGGGATAAGCAAAATAAATCTCCCTTTCCTTCTCCTTTAAACTCCATCCAATGTCTTGCACCAGAGAGTTTACAGAGATGTTGGCAGAGGTGTTCTGGTGCAGTCACTGGGCAATGGCACTAATAAGTTCAAAACCAGATATTCTGTACAGCTGAAGGTCCTGGCCTGGGCTGCCAGGGCACCTGGCAATTCCCAGTCTCTTCATTTTTGCCTCCTGCCTTTGTTTCCAGTGGAGATGGAGCACTGCTGGTGCCGTGGGCAGGATCTGCCAGGGGTGGAGCAGCCACCACCCCCCCAGTCACTGCTGGGGCCACAGGACATCCCCAGGGCCACAGGGACAGCCAGGCAGCCCCGGGAGGCTGGCTGGGAGAAGTGTCCTTCCCAGTGACAGCACAGTGACAGCGCAGCCAGGGAGCCCTGCAGGCACCTTGCAGCCAGAATCCAATCCTGCCTTTGCTGCTGTGAGCAGGATCTGGCAACCAACTCCAGAGGGGTCAGTGCCTGAGCAGGAGAAGGGCAAGGCCTGGGTCATCCTCCCAGACTGGTCCTTGAATCTGAGCTGCAGCCCTGGGCATATAAAAACAGCATTTTGCCTGGGGGCAGGTGGTTCCTGGAGTCTGAGGGGCAGCAGTGCTGGCTGCTCTCCTGTGCCTTCCCAGTCCTTATGGTGACCAGGGATCACCAAAGCAAACTGCAGCCCAAGCCTTCATGGCTCACATCAACAGCTTTCTGCTGGTGGAACCTGCTCTGTGAAGTGCTTTATTAAAAGTACAGTTTGGCCTGACAGTGAACAAACTGAGAAGAAATTACTCAAAAAAACAAAACCAAACCCCCCAAAAATCAAGAAAAGAAAAGCAAAGAAAAGAGCAAAGAAAAGAGCAAAGAAAAGCCAGTCCAGAATTGCTGAATGGATTTGTTCTTTTCAGATCCAGACCTTTGACACCTCTCCCAGGAGAGAAGTGGTAGCCCAGAATAACTGCTTGACCAGGACAGCCCTTGCATGATATCTGCTGACAGCTCTTATCAGCAAGCCCACACTGGATTAGGACAAGCCTAAAGACTGTTAATTATATGAAAATCTGTTTAAATCTTCCCATATAAGAAAAAAATGTAGGGAGATATTTAAGTTAGGAATGACCACCAGAAGGATTTCAGAATAGCCACACCATGGCTTGAAAGGGATGAGACACATATTGGTGTAACAATGGTATAAACATACACTCCTTGTCTGAAAATCTGCAATTTAAACATCACCCTGCACTCTGAGCAGATGCAATTCAAGAACACAAACATCAGTGCCACTTAAAAATAAAGAGATGCTGGAAAAAAATAAAGAGATGCTGGAAAACTCTTTCAAATTTATACAGAAATGATGGTATGTATAAATCCATATTCTGCACTACAACTGAACAGCTATGCTGAGTTTCACACACATGCACACGAAATAAAATCATAATACAAAGTAGTTATAACTTACCATCACACTTTGGGATTTTCCTTTAAGCCAGGTAACATATAAGACAAAATATTTATTTGTTCTTAAGAAAAGAAAGCTGGAAGAGTAAAATGGAAAAAAAGAAGTCATGCATATGTTCCTGTTTCTGGAGAGTAAGCTTCAGTCAGCTGCATCTGAGCAGGCAGCCTGCAAGTGTTCTGTGTGTAGNCCAGCCCAGACATGCCCAGCGCAGCCCAGCCCAGCCCACCCCAGCCCACTGCACGTATGGATTGGAGCAAACAGCCCCACAATGATGCGTGAGGGGCTTTCCCATCACTGGATGCAACTTGATTAGGAAAACCTTGATTAGTGTGACCTGGAGAGCTTTGTGGTTCGGGCTGGTTCCTGGCGGAGCAGAACCACGGTGGCACAGGCAGAGCCCAGCTGGGAGGGGCTCAGGGCTCGGTGTCCAGCAGATGGCAAAGCCTTGGCAATCCTGGCTCCTCTCAGAGGTCGCAGATCTCCCAGCTCCCATCACCTGCAGCTCTGCACATCCTGGACCAACATCAGCAGCTCTGCTGGGCACAGGTGTCCACAGGCAAGATGACCACTGGACTTCATCCTTTATGGGGGAAGACCCCCAAAAAACAAACACACGTGTGGGAAAGTGAAACGCTTTTTATCCGATGAGAAATGTTGTTCTTGGTTTCCCCTGGGTCCTTTCAAATTGGATGGGGCTCCTTCATCAAGGAAAAGCTTTGCTCCGTTGTTACCTCCTGTGGAATATGCTTTGACCAAGGTCCTGACCAGATTGCTGCTTTCAGGCAGCAACTCAGCAGATGGAAAAAAGTGCCTCAAGCAGTTCCAGGCAGACGTGACACTGCTGGGATCCCGCTGATTCACTGCAACCTCACAACCTCACATCCCGAGGAAGAGCTGGCTCTCCAGCTGTAAACCACTGTGCTGAAGGATGTGCTGGCAGGACTGCTCTCCAAGGCACGGCTGGCTGCTTCCCAGCACCAACTGGCCAGTGAAATCAGGAAGAGGTTTGATCTCACCACGTTTGTGGATGCTCTTACACAGGTTTGTTCCACAGCAGGGAATAGGATTAGGGAATAGGATTAGGGAAAAAGGGTAGACCAGCCTCTTGTGGTAGCACTGAAACCCCTGTAGAGCCCAGGAGCACACACAAGTCAGGGAGCAGTGACGAGGGAAGCAGAGGAGCAGGAATCCAGGGGGTCTGATGAGCTGCTGTGCTGCTCTGCCCTCTGCAAGGCACTGCTGGCAGGATGCCCCGGTCCAGCAGCTGCTGCAGGGCTGTGGTCTGCAGGGGAGGGCAGCCAGGCCCTCTTGAGGGGTGGGCTGGCAAATCCCACTCAGCTTGGAAAGGCGAGCTGTGCCTGCCCTCTGGTACTGGGAGAGAGCAGTGGTGGCCAGAGCTCTCCCTGGGATGTTGGGGCCAGATGCTTTTGCAAGTAATTTACCAACAGATTGTAGTCCTGATAAAGGCTTAGGTCAATGTTGCCAGACCTGAATTAGTGCTGCCCAAACCTCTACAAAAGCACAGCAAATTCCCAAAGCCAGAGCCCTGGGAGGGCCATTCCCGTGTGAGTCTCCTGAGAATCCTTTCCAAGAGAGGCTGTGTTGGGTTTTCCTTTCGAAGAAGTTCCCCAAGCAGCTTCTGCACCCACCACTGCACTTCACCTTGGGTTAAAGGAATCTGACTTACAGCTCTGCTGTGAATCAACACTTGCAAAACAAACCCAAGCTGGGATGGTTTAATTGCAGATCAGTTGCTGGTAAGAAAGAATGATTGCTCCAGTTTCACCTTGAAGGCAGGGGTTGAACGGCTTAAAGACTGCTTTTGCAAACAAAGGTATTGGCTAACACTTAATACCTGACATCTAATGCTTGAGAAATACAGAGGTCCCACGGGTACAGGCTCTTGTGGGTGTGCAGGATTAAGCCCAAAGATCATCCTGTTGTTCTCTTTTCTGACTTTGACTGCTGTTAAGCTCTGTTCTTGGGGCTTGCCCTCTGTTAGAGATGACTTTGTGGATTTGAGTAATACTACTCACAAGATTTACAACAGGGAAAACAAATATTTCAACAGGCTTTAAGAAAAAGAAATCCTTCATCAATATGTTAATCAACTGCCACTTGCAAGATGGATTTTAGCTGACAGGGAAAGATTTGCCTTAACTGAGAAAAATTATTTATTTTAATAAAAGGATTTCAGTAATTTACCTGCTTTGTGAAAGACATTCCTTAACCCTGTGGGTGCAGCAATCTGCACTCTTCTAAAATTGAGTTGTGCTCTCCTAAATTCCCCACAAGGTGACAGAGCAGTGACTTTACAATACGTTTTTAATCCAACTATGAGCCTTGAATCTTGAAGAGTTGCCTTCTTCTGAAGCATCTCCCAGTCCTACACCACCTGTCTCTGCAGAAAGCCCCTGGGAAGATGCCATGGGAACAGAGGCACCCTGGGATGCTTTCCTTGTGAACTCCTGCTGCACACTAAGTCCCTCAAGACCTGAACTCCCTTGCTCCACGCATTGGCTGAGCCCAAAACAAATTATATGGCTCATTATAAACCAAAGCATATTTAAATAAACCCATATATTGTCAGGAAAAGGATAAGCAGGGAAAGTCTCCACAGCCATTCAGCTGCTGAAGTGGTTATGGCTTCTCTTCTCCTGGGCATCACCTTTAGTTCCAGGTGGGATTGCAGGTAGCAAAGGAGAGCTGGACCTGCTGCCTCTGCTGGGACAAGGGCTGCCAGTTCAGCCTGGTGCCCCCTGCCCTGCCCTGGGCACAGGGCTGAGCCCTGGGGATGCTGTGCTGTTGGGAGTGTGCTGAGGAGAGGGCAGGAGAGGAGAAGGGATGAGAGGGGCACTGCCCACAGCAAAAGGGACATTGCTCCTGTCCAAGCTAATGAGCCACAGCCTTGGCTTATCTTCCAGTCCACAGGTTTCCTATTTCACAGTCTGGGAGTATCAAGCATAAAACAAATATTCCTGCACTTTTAGGTTTTATTTCTGTGAAGGTCTGGCACAGAAAACATTCATCAGAGGTCAGAAATTCACCCCCTGTGAGAAGGACAGTGGTCAACAGAACAGAAGTTAACCACTGTCTTCTTCCTGCTGGGTGGGTGGCAAGTAAATAAACTCCCCAGCCTTAATCACTTTTGACAGCCCAATTTCAAATGATTTATTTTGTCTTGCAATTTGTCTCCTGCACTGTCTAAAAAATTTCTGGCCTGCAGCAGCACTTCTTGTGAGTGAACTGTCCACTCAAAACTGTGAGCCCAACTAAGATGTGATGGGGGGCAGGGTCAAAATGCCTTTGGATTCCTCCTTTGGTCCATCAAAATCACAGCATGCCTGACAAATTAACCAGCAACTGAGATATATTTAATTTCAATCCAGCTATGATGCTCTTGCTTGTGAAGAAACATCCCACCCTCTGTTCTGCTAGCTGACCTGTGTGCTCCCCAGCTGTTTCCTAAAACAGCCATGGGATTTGGCACAAGCCAGCATCCACAGCTGTCTAAAGCCTGCTGGCCAACAAGTGCTTCCAGAGGCACCTTCCTGGGGAGCCCAGAGGCAGCGAGCAGGGCAGGACACTGCAGGTCAGAGCTGAGGAGGGGCTGCAGGAGATGGTCTGTGCCACCCTCCTGGCAGGCATGGCTCAGACACACCAAGAGCTGGGTTAAAATCTAAGCAGAACGTGGTTTAGCCCTGTAGGGGAGGCAGGTGTGGGGCTCACCGTGTCTGGTGAGGGGGTGGAGGGATGCCAAGACCCAGTGGCGCTGCTGGAAGCTGGAGGAGAGCTGAACCCCCTTTGGGCAGCCCTGAGCACTCCCCAGATGTGTATTTTTATCTGCCACATCCTTGGCTTGGCTTTTTCACACTGACAAGCTTGGAGGGGTAACAGCTTCAGTGGCTTCAGGTGTTTACTTGTATAAAGAAGCTGCAGAAGTGGAAAACAGCAGAATGCTCTGCAGTTCTGGAGATCAGAGTGCAGGAGCAGCTCTCTGGCCAGGAGAAAGGGGCTTCACTGTCTGCAGGCAGAGCACAACCTGCACTCAGAAGTGAACACAGGATTAACTCAATATTGCCAAGCAGATGCAGCCTGTCAGAAAGTGAAAAATACCTCCTGTTTTTACCATTGTTGAGTAAATTGTCGATTTAGACATGAATTTGTTGTGGTTTTTAAAAAGACAGTAATAAATTTAGTTTTTTTAAAAAATTGTATTTAGAGAAACTAAATTTACCCTTCTGTGCATAAGGCTTTCCTGGTTTATATGGAAGTAGAAGTGGGAAAAGCCAGATGGTGGCAAGGTTTCTTTCCCCATCTGTACCTGTGGGAACAGGAGTGGTAAGATCTGCTCTCTTTTATAGATTTCTAAGCACATGATGGCAATTCTGAGTTTCCCTTTAGTCTAAACAGAACTCCTTGGAATTTGTTCATATCTGAAATGCCAAAAAAAAACCAACCAAAAAAAAAGGAATGTACCCCAATTTGGGGGCACATAAATCCTGAAAGAATCAAGTATTTTTCCTAAATAAAATGTTTTTCAATTTATGCATCAAACACACCTCCTAAATTTGCAATGAAAGTACTTTGAATCAAATGTTAATGCAAGTTATCAAAAGGAGCACAGATCAGAAGCAGTCTGTGTGATAAGGCTGTTTCTGAGCCAGCAGCAAAAGTGAAAATTTGGGAGTTTCAGAGTTCCCAAATACACAAATAAGGCTCGATGTTGCCATATACAAAAAGTGATAATCAGGCCAGCATGGCACTGCTCACACAAGGGCAGTAACACTGAGAAATAAATTATGCTTCATTCACTGGGGGGGGGTCTATCTGCTACCTTCTTTCGTAATCCTCTTTGCATATACAGGAGGAAGAAGACTGGGAACTTCCCTATCATTTCACCAGAAAAAAAAAATAACCATCATTTAAACTGGGATTCCTGGGAAACAGAAGTTTATGTTGCTTGAGCCAAAAATTACAAAATGATCCCTGTTGGCAGAAGCATCTCAATTTCATCACTGTATAAATGTCCTTGTTGGAGAAAGAACAGAATGCACTTTCTATTTCAGTATGCAGTGAAAAGTGCAAGCTAGACACATCACCCAGTGGTTACTGGAGAAGAAGAGCTTTCACATAAACAGTTTTTGGAACTGAATTCAGGACTACTTATCTATTTCTAAATTATACTCCTGAGAGTTTTCAGAGATAATCCCATTTTCTTTGGTTCCATTGCTTAGGGGCTGGAGAATACATGGAGTGTGGGGGGGTTTGTCTTACTAAGTATTCTTCAGAAGTTCACATACTTGGAAGCTTCTGCTAGGAAATACAATCTTGGCTGTTGCTTTGCCTTCTTCTCTTTCTGAGAGCTGAGATTTTAGAAATCAAAAGGGAGTGGATGAAATGAACACCAGAGCATCAGCTCATGAACTGATACCTGTCTATCTGGAATGTCATATTCTTATTAACACAAATAACATTTACACTGAAGGTATCACTATTTCTCAGTCAAGCTGCAAAAGGATTTCAGCTTCCACTCACCATGGATTTTTTCATCTTCCACTAACCATGGAGAAGAGAAGTATCTGGAAATGCAGTAGAAGAAAAAACAACAAGCATCTTTGGACTGCTGAAGAGTAGGAAATGTAGCTCTAAGAGTTTCATAGAAGACAAAAATGGTAGGATGTCATTGTCTTGATTTCAACAGGGACAGAGTTAATTTTCATTGTAGAATCAAGTAACCATTAAGGTTGGAAAAGACTCCTGAGGTCATTGAGTTCAACCATTAGTCCAGCACTGCTGAGTTCCCCATGAAAGCCTTTTCCCAGGTGCCACATCCACACAGCTTTTGACCACTTCCAGGCATGGTGATTCCACCACTGCCCTGGGCAGCCTGTTCAATGCTTGACCACCCTTTCAGAGAAGAAATTTTTCCTAATATTCAATCTAAACCTCCCCTGGCACAGCCTAAGGTGGTTTCCTCTCATCCTGTCATTTGTTACCTGGGAAAAGAGACCAACTCCCACCTGGCTGCACCCTCCCTTCTGGGGGCTGTAGAGAGTGGTAAGGTCCCCCCTGAGCCTCCTTTTCTCCAGGGTAAACACCCCCAGCTCCCTCAGCTGCTCCTCATCTGACCTGGACTTCACAGAGTTCAGCTTGGAGCAGAGGCTTCTGAACATGGTGTCACTGCCCTTGAGCATCCAAAATCCTTTTTCATTAGAGGAAAGTTTTCTTCAGAGCTGCTGAAAACTGAACAACAGACTCACAGAATATTTCAATTACAAACCCCTCACTGGTAACTGCAAAAAAACATTCCAGCTGTTGAGATGCTTTTGTCAAGGAATGGTGTTCACTTTCTTCATAATGCTGTTCCTCAATTTCAGCCTCACAGTCCCCAAATGTGCCTCATCAGAAAACAAAGAGCAGCTGGGTGTGTGCAGGTGCAGAACCAAGTCTCACAGGGAAAAACATCTCTCAAAAGAGAGTATTTATTTTCAATATTCAGGTCTAAAAATAAAATTGTCTACATCTTTAAATAATCAAAAAGAAATTAAGGTAAAATAAATTTGGTCATATAAAACACTCTGTTAACCTACATTTGGATAACTCAACTTAACTACAGCTCCAAAACCTGGCAGTTCTCTTTCCCTAATGCTCAATCAGGCAGTTGATGACTGCAAACCACACAGAAGATTGTCTGTGCTATTGCCAGACCAGCCCAGGGAACAGAAGGGAAGCAGATCACTTCTGTTGGGAGCAATTTCTGTACTGGTTGAAGCTCATCATCAGCAAGATTCAAAAATCTATGTTGTTCCAAATATATATGTGAGGAGACACTGGGTGGTTTTCACAGGCAAGTGTGTAAGTGTATAAAGATTGCTAGAATCCTCACATTTACACACTGCACCCTCAGAGGCATCTTGATCCTCACATATTCTCAACTATCTTGGTGAAAAATGAAATCCCAAGACACTCCAGTGTGGATGTGTCCTACTTCCCTGAACCAGGAGTGAGCTTTCCCTTTGTTTGTCAGAGGATGAATGAATTTCCTGCCATAATGAGGCAGGTCACTTATCTATCAAAATGACAACACAGACATTTGAGAGAACATACAACAAATTCTCATTATTTACTACAAATATATAAACTGAAATGAAATCAAATTGAATAACCTGACTACATGAAAATTATGAAACAGTTTGTATTTTATACACAGCGTATGTACACCGGTTTTGGAAATGTGGGGTTTTATCCATGCAAATTTAATACAAAACACTATTTACAAAAAACAAAAAATAACAGTAAGAACATTTTTTGGAAAGAAACATGTATGTTGGAAGCTCCAGCAATAATGGAAATCCTGAAAAAAAGGCTTAATACAGTATAGTACAAGTAGACAATCTTCAAAAGTGTGAAAGATGCACTTTACAAGAACATGAAATGCAAAATCAATTAAAATGCACTATCAAAAATTTTGGAGGTATATACACAATTTGAGCATCTATTTTTAATGATCACTCTCCTGCTGTGCCCTCAGAACTACTTTTGCCACATCCTGCACACATTTACATATTGACCATTTGGTTACATTGCATCTTCTGAGTTTTATAACCACAAGTTACAAAATAAAAGAACTGAATACCAACTGAATGATAATTGTAAAGCAATCACATTTTCATTGTTCTAGACATTACATAATAGTAAAAAGTATTCACATTACTCCCAATGTATTCCACCAACCCACCCTCTTTCTCTACACCTGTGTATCCCCTCCTGGGAACCTCAGCCTTGCCCTGCTGCTGCAGCCAGGAGCTCCCATGGCTGCAGGAATGCTTCAGGTCTCACATCCCTTCAGCAAACACCACTGCATCAGCAGCTGCAGGGGAAGAGCACAGTCCTGCACAGCTTCAGGATACACATTAACACTGAACAAGCTCCTGTGCTGGGTATGGCACAACCAAACCCCACACAAATATTGTAATTTTGGAAATATTTCACTGGTTCACTCTTTTAAAAATGAAACAAAACAAAAAAGTATCCTTGTGGCATTTCCAAATATCATTTTACAATCTGCTTTCATAAAACTATGATGGAGGAAGTTGTGTTTGCCTTATTTCACACAACTTTGGATGAAGTAAGGAAACCCTCCTTAGTGCCAGAATTTAAATGACTGTGTTGTAACTGAGTTGCAAAACTCTGGAGGGAAATTCTGGTCTCACTGAAGACTTACAATCATAGAGTCATTTAGGCTGGAAAAGACTTTAAACAGATCAAGTTCAACTGCAAATGTAACACTGCCAAAATCAAAATTTTTCCAAAACAATTTGCAGTCAGTCTGAGCTATTCTTCTCCTTTAGAATTTCCTAAGATACTAGAGTAATCATGGAAACAATTTTTGGTTTTTGCTTGTTTTCAGATGAAGATTCTAAAAGGTAAAAAACACTGTGAAAATTCTTTTTTTTTGAAAGATTGGCTACATAGCATTTGAACCAAAAATGACTAATTATATGTCATTTTATGATAAGTGGTGTTCCTTTCCTAGAAACTGATTAGTTGCAATTTTGCTGCCCTTTGCCTCTCATGCTGAAAAAAAAATGGCCAAATCCAATGAGGGAACAAAGACCTCATTTAACAACAATTTTAAGACAATATGTTGTCAAAAATGTACTATGTGAAATACTTAAAGACAAATTAAGCAAAGGGCATTTTATTACTTTACAAACACAGGAGCCAGAAGTGCTCCTGTGCAAATTTAAACTTAAATTCAATTAATCACATATATTTCCCTATTTAAGCAGAAAAGATCAGAAGAATTTTACTTAACAGGAAAAGAGAAATTTATCTTCCTATTTTACAAAACAAACCTGTACCATAACATTCCTCATTAAGAACAGAGTTCACCTTTCCCTCTGTCTGTAAATGAATTACACATGGCTCAGTGTGTTGCACATGGAACAAACCCAGCAATGCTGTTTTCATTCCCTCCTGGAAGTGCACGAGGGCCTCATGAACCTGTCCAGAGCCATGGTGCAATTTTCCAACAGAAAAGGATGGAACAAAAGCTTCCTCTGCCTCACTGCATCACCCACTGCTGGAGAAAGTTAAATATTGGTAAACATCTCTTACTGGTGACTCTCAGTTATCCCTTGGTGTTTTGTTCAGGTTGCAGCATCTCTGTAAGAGCAAGGAGTGTTTCTGTCAGCAGGTGTCCTGCACACTGCACAAAGCCAGGGGACCACAGGTGGCACCTGCCAGGCCCCCCTGCCCTGGCTGGGCACAGGCAGCACTCTCTGCACCATCAGCCACGCTGCCTGCAGCACTGGGGCACAGTGAGCCAGAACAAACAGGCTCTGGGAACACAAAGATGACAAATTCCTTGTTCTGAACTCTGCTGAAAGCTCCATGCACTCAAGGATCCACGTCCCTCAGCTACCAAACACATCCTTCTTTCTCTGAGTAAGAATAAAGGCTTTTCCTGCTGAAGTGATTCAACATGAAATCAACTCAGAGCACTCTGCTTGGACAGCTACACTTTGCCTTTCCCCTTGCTGGTCTCCATGACATTTTGTAAGTTCCAAATTTGTGTGTGTTGGGGTGTGTTTGTTTGCTTTTGCTTTTCAAGTAGAGATCCTCTACCAGAAACACAGACATTAACCTGACTTGGGGAGGGAAGAGTGACACTTCATTTGCCAATACCAAACCACATCTCCTATCTGCAGGAGGGCTGAAAACTCCCACATTGCTTCCAGTTGAAATCAGCCTTTCAAAGAAACTTTTAAGGAATCAGCAGAAGGAAGAAGTGCCAGACCTTCGTCCTTCTCTTCAGTACCAACGTGACACACGGAAATTCCATTTTAGTGAAAACAGATGTCTTCATTCTTGTTTGGATTTGGCTACAGATTTGCCAAAATCTGAGGAAACTGCCACTAAATGATATGATATTTGAAATAAAGTTTTCACTACAGTAAAAAACTAATGGTTGTCCTCATCTACAATTTTATTAAGGTAACATACCTTCCCACTTCAATCTAATTTTTCCTACCATCTAAATACTGTGTTTGGCATATCAGAAACTTTTTTTTTTAATGAATCCATGTAACATTTTACAACTTCATCTGTCTTACCAGAGATCACTATTTTTGGTCAAGAATCTGACACTAAAGTTTGCTAGTGTCAAACAAGTTTAAGCCATGTTTGCTATGGTCTCCAGCTCAGGTGTTCCACAAATCACAAAGGTGAGATTCTCCTGAAGTCAAGGGTAAAACTTGCCTTGACTTCAGTAAGGCTGGGATTAAAAAAAAAAAAATCATATGATTCATGCCAGTTATTTATTATTTCAAATCCATTCCTCCCTATTTTATGCTCATAGTTCTTGGTTAGATTTTGGAAGGCCTCCAGGTAAGGGGTCTGGATGGTTTCTGCACCCCCAGCAGTGAGCACACTGGATGAGCAGTGCTGGAGAACAGATGTGAGGCATTTCTGAGATATTCTCTGGAAAGACACCACACTTCACCACAATTATTTTACTGTCACTGCTTTAAGACCTCACCAAAGCTGGGACATTATTGCTCAAGTGAAAGATCAGTGATGTGTGACATAAAACACAGAAAAAATACACAAGGCCAGAAGCCCTGCCACTATGCTGATTCACTCTGTAATTTACAGTCCATGCCACATTATTGCAATTAACTCTTATTAGGGAAACTTAATGCAGCTTCCTAAAGCTTTGAATGTGGCCTTTTCTTCATGTCCTAAGTGAAAACTGAACAAGTGCAACAGGAACTGAGCAGGCCTCTGTTTTGAAGGATCCTATCAGCTGTACCAAGTACTAAGTAATGGCATCACAGCCTAAACAAAAGGAGGAAAGGGTATCTCAAACACTGCAAGGAGCAGGGATTCTGGAATCACAAGAGTTCACCAATGCCACTGGAATAATTTCTTAAAAAAATTAAGAGAAAGGAGGAAAGTGGCACAAAGTAACCAACAACATGAGTGCACTAGATCTGAGAATGAACAAAAATAAGTCAGATGGCTGGGAATCAAAAAGAAAGAGAAAAAAGGAGTAGAGTATGCAAATTCTTGTACAGAGAAGACACAACTATTTCCACAGGCTGCTTGGAAATGAAAACTTAAAATTAAAATCTTTTTAGCATCTTTTTTGAAATTGCTCTTAAAGAAATCACAATGGGTACAAACCAACATTAGCAAAGCTTCAGATTATTATTATTATTATTATTATTATTTGTAAAAGCAGTTAGAGATGAGAAAAAGACTCATCACAGTGGATCTTTTCTCAGACTGCTCCTAAGGGTACTTGAAGGCTTTAATCTTTGCCATGCCAGAAGGGAAGCCTCGGAAGAATCATGATTATCCTCCCCCATAAGCAAGAAGGCAGCCACAGTAATTTCCAAGGAATGGCAAAGCCAGACTGTTCCTAGCAAGTCTGTGGGGAAGAACTTCAGAGTACTAAAAGAAAAAGTTATTTAAGTACTTTTCAGTTTAAAATGGGTACATAAGTTTCCTATCCAGTTTTCAACTCACTAAGGAGAGTTTAAAAAACCCTAACTAGTAAGCAGCTGCCATGCTACATACCAAGGGAATTCTTAATGTTTACTCTATGGTGTACCTTAATAAAATTAGTTCAAGAAGGAAAAAAGTTATCTTAAGATCAGAAAAGGTTTTTAAATATGATGATGAAATAGCAGGAAAGGTTTTTAAATATGATGATGAAATAGCAGGGGAGATCAGTTTTCAGATAACTGAAAGTGACAATTTACAGTTAGCACTTCCATGGCAAACACTGAACTAGAATTTTGCTCTGGTAGTAGCAACAACAGTGAAATGAAAGACAAGGACTTACTCTTTTTTAATGGCTGAGTTCCTTAAATGTAGCAGGCAAACGTTTTGCTTAGTGATTTATAACTTTTTCATTAGCTTTGCATGACTTTTCAGATAGTGCCTTTAATGGAAATAGAGACTGAAGTTGTTAAAATAACCATTAAGAAGAGATATAAAAACCAATTAGAAATAAGATTTGAAATACGATATTTCAAATGTCAAAGCAATCCAGTTTCCTTAAACACATATTTACCTAACCTAAGATTTATATCTAGGACTTTGCAAATTCATTTATACACAAGCCTCTCTGTAAGCTGTATTTTAGACAACACTATGAACAATAGTGGATTTTAACTATCACAAGTACACCAACTTGTTCCAATGGATTTAAAAATAAGTGGGGGTTTTTATCTTATCATCAGAAAAAGGTTATTTTCCTGTCAGCTATTGCCTATAAGGACTACAGTAGAAGGAATACACAATACTCCTCCCTCATTCTTTTCTGAATTATATTACATGGGGTCTTGATCAATTGGAAAGAACAGAATCAAATCTTGTCACATGAATGGCAAACATATCCCTCAACTGAAAATAACTTAGCCTGAAATAGAAAATCTGTGGCAGTCCAAACATTGTTTTGAGCCACCTGTTCATGAAGAACAAACGAATGCAAACAGATCTACTACCAAAATTATGACATTATTGGCAATTTGCTTGAAGAACTCAACTGTGTATGGTTTCAAAATGTTCTCAAAACACCAAGAATTTGTGCAGAAGCAAACAAATACATGAACTCAGAAGTTTCAAAAAACCACCACAATGGAAATGTTTCGTTTTCACATTTATCAATCAATCCAATGTCTCAGCACAGTGACATTTGTACAAACTGACCTGTGTGCTAATGCCACACTCATGTAAATTACACAATAAATCCTGCAAACACTAAAAAGATAAACACTGATACTTCCCAACTAAATAATGGATATACCTGTTGTAAAAATGTAATGTGAGATCAGGAGCAATATTACACAAAATCCTGAACATCACAGCGTAAACCTGAGATTTTGGCAGTTTTATCAAAATGTCCTAAATTACTCTGTATGAATCACTAGTCCTCATGTCTTATTCATCATGTGTATTTGTTTGTCTCAAACAAAGAAAAGTAGACAACTTTGTTTTTGTCCAACAATACATTAAACCAAAAGTAATTAGGTATTATCAAATTAAATATCATAAATAAAAAGTATTTACAGTATTTTCTAATTATTAGACAACAAATAACCAATTAAATTGTGCAACAAACTTAAAACACCCAACATCAAAAATGTGAAGTATTTACTTAAATCTTCACATACCGATTATACAAAAAAACTATTAAAATATTAAAAAATTTCCATTTTATCTATTTTAAACAAAGAAATTTCAAAAATGTTTAAGACTATTAAGAGTTATCAATTACACAGGCACTTCACATGTAAACAATCTACAGTACAACTGAAAAAAAAAAATATTTGGCACCAACCTAGAAGACTGGAAAAACTCAATGAACTGTGTCCTTTTCCCACTGTGTCCTGTTCTGTGTAATCACCACACACTCAGACTCAATACTGGCAATGTTAGAAGTGCGTAAGTTACAATCAGGAGTGCAAAAAACAAAGAATGCAAATATTAAGCTTTCAGAGAGTGAAAGGGGATTACAAGTGATCAGTTGCTCACGTTTTTACCATCATCCCATCGCTACATTTTTGTCTTATCTTTAAATCAAATGATTGACTTGAAAAATTAAAGTGACTGGGAGTGTGCTTTGTACTTTCAAAAGTAACTCAAACAATGGTTTCAATGTAAAAAAAGAAATCCAGCATTTAACTCTAACACTGAGATGTTAAAGGGCAGCTTTTAACTTAACTAGAAAGAGAACCTGATGCTACCACATTCTCTTTGTACATCCAATTACAAACCAAAAAAAAGCGAATAGTTATGTTCTTTTAACTGTGAACTGACTCCAAGGTTTTCACACACAGCTCCAAGGTAAGGCTCTCTACAGCATCTGGACAGATTTTAGTTTTTGATGGCTTGGGTGTTCCCGTGTAGGAGGCTGAGCTGCCTCAGAGCAATCCTTATCAACAGAGCAAAGGGAAGTTGTCTCGCTGCCAGGAGGTCGTGTCACATGGAAGAAAGCTGAGATACTTTCAATGCAGGCAACTCAAGCAGAGCTTGAACTGTGAGGCCAACCTTCACCAGACCCCTTTCCTCCAGAATGTGATGAGGCAAGCAAAGTCTCTCCTGCAAAAGAACACAGGACATTTAACCAGTTCCATGCCTTTGTCCCCAGGGAGGGAAATGAGCACCTTCTCTGAAGCCACACACTCATCACAGGGATGCTTGCAGAGAAAACACCTTTGGCCTTAAATTTCACACGTGGTTCTCTACAGTAACAGAATGAGCAGAAACTTGGGATAGTTGAGATCTGTTTAAAGTGTTAAACCATGACAGCATCAGAGGATGCATAAGACTGCTAAATTAATAAAGTAAAGGACTTTCTTTTCATAAGCAGTGTAAGAAAAACAAGCTGATGGGTGCTGTTGGCTCAGTGGCCTTCTTCCCCCTTCCCCTGTTTTGTACACTTATTACCAATCTTTCCCTTGGGATAACTCAGAAGTGCTGATAGACTCAATAATGAACCATCTCCAGGAAAATCATTATTCAGTCTCAAAATTCAGCACAAGCTGGACCATCTTCCCAACTGCCAGCTGGTTACAAGTAATTCACGAGGTAAATCTCAGCATCTCTAGCTTCTGAATGGCCTGTGGCTCCACATGAGACTGAAACTATGGCAGAGCAGTAAACCAGCTTCTAAATCTATGAACTAATTTTCTTCTTGCACTGAAGAAGATCAAGGGAAATTCTGTCTTATAATAAACAGGAAATGATTGAATTTTTAGGGTTTTTCCCCTCATAAAAGGAGGTAAGAGGATAAACTTGGGCAACAAAAGCAGAAGTGATGGGCTGCAACTACAGCCCAGCTAAAGAAGATAGCCAGTCATACAGGCTACAGACTTGTCTAAGTGCAGGATGTTTCCTAGGCAGACTGAATTCATGCCAAAGTGAGTTGCTAAACATAAGATTTTCAAATAATAAACCATCACCCTCTGAAGTCTGTTCCTTTGTTTAGTTGATACTTTATTTTACAAGGAGGTCAGTGTTATTTTTACTACAAGGAACTCACTAGAAACCCATAAAGCAGCTTCTTCAAGTTCAAAGCAGTTTCCTTGAGTTCATCCCATAGGCCTGAAATTGAATTTCTCTTCAGATCATCAAGTTCTCTGGTCAGTGTCATAATCACTATTCCTCCCTAAATAAAGCTCCCCATACCCCCCAAACTCAGTATTTGCTGACATTTTCTGTGGCTATTAATAAATCAATAAATAAATAAATTAATAAAGCAATTAGTGTACCTGTGGAACGCCCAATTTTTTACAAGCATCAAGAAAGTTTTCAACATTTCTTCGGCACTTTGCCATGCTGAGTTTAGGCTGTGAAGACAGGACATTAAATCTTCATCAGACATTCATCAAGGACTGTGTATTTCTGATGTTAACTCACTGTTACTAAAACACAAGACACGTTCTATGAGGACTCAGTATGAGGAAAATAGCTCTTAAACTAAATTTTTGAATCTTGTTTAATGCTTCTTCTTCTAGAAAAACCGAAGTGAGTAATGTAGCAAATTAATATGGTAAACATGAGTCACCATGTTTGAGTACTGAAATTCACAGTGTTGTTTCCATGTAAGATGTACCAGAAATGAGATGAATGATTTACTCCTTACCACTGCTGGCGATGGGACGTGAATGCTGGCAACAGAACGAGGCCTGATGTGATTGGCTAAATGGCAAAGAACCACCCCATCCATCAGCGCTGCTCCGATGTCATCCGGCAGAATCACCTTCAACCTGGATTCCAGGTTCTAGGAAAAAGGCCACCAGGGAGTTACTCTCAACATCAGCTCATTTTTCATTTTAAATCCAGGGTATTTTAAAGCAGGTAGAAGTTTAAAGGGAACATTTTAATACTAAAGCAAAGCAAATGGAATAAACTTACACTTTACTCAGCATAAGCATCCTTTTCTCCTTATAGGCCCTGTGTTCCTTTTGTTTGTATTGTTGGGTTTTTCTTGGGTTTTCTGTTATTTTATCATTTGGGGTTTTTTTAAATGACACAACAACATATATTGAGAAAGATAATCTGCCAGCAATGACCACAATACACAGCTGTCAAACACATACAATGAACTCACTGTTCCTACCAGGAAAGCACAGAATTTAAGGACAGAAGTGTTATGCTGAGTATGTCATCAGTGCTTAGTGGGCACAATTTGTAAGTTGAAACCATACAGGATTTAATGAGAAGAAGGAAAAGAAAAAGAAGGGAACAGAAGTGTGGGAAAGCCTATTTCACTCGACAGTTAAGCTGGAGTGGCCAAGCCACTCTTGTGTTGCAAAACGGAGAAAACAAACAATGGTTTTTCCCACACCAAGGACAAGACTTGACTGCTCAGGAAATGAAACAGACCAAACAAATATCCTTCACACCACAAATTAGCACTGCCCTGAAAAGCAGGGCAGTTATGATTTAGCTAACTCTGTTAAATGCCTTGAAAACAGAACTACACACAAAACCCCCCCAATTTACTGGAAATCTGAAATGTACATCCCACTCAGGATTATGTAACTTGTAGCAACTTTCTACACTCAAAAAGCTTTTGGCTATTTAGAAAACAGTAATAATTTTTTTTCAGATCTCAGGTCAAACAATAGCAAACACAAGCAGATTTATTGTCTCCCTTGGAAAATTTAAAACCTCAGAAAAAAAACTGATTTCACTTTGTTTTTTAGAAAGAAAAAACCCCCATTAGTTCCCAGTTGGTATTTTGGCTGGACCCAAACTAGTACCAGTGTAGTCTATAACATGAAATACCACCACAGAGATACCCTTGTACAACTGCAACAATTTGGAGGCCTTTAAAACAAAGGTTTAAACTGTGGCACAGAGCAGAATAAATGCACTGCACCCATACAGTGAATAATGGTACCTACATTGCGAAGCTGCCTGATCTGTTCCCTTTCTTCCCTTAAATGCTCCATTTTCCTCCTCATAGTAAAGCCAGGATCCACTGCCCCATAGTCCTGGCGAGAGGCACGGCTGAAAGCTGTCAGACATGAGGGGAGTCAGTATCAGAACTCAGACAGAAAACATTCAGAAACTAAAGGATAAACTGAGGATAAAAACAGGACAAAACCTGCAGAACTTTTAAGAACTAATATATTTCAGCATCCTGCTATAAAAGATGTTGTCTATGAAACATCTTTCTAATAAAATGCAGGTATCATCTTATTTAAGTGTAAATGGATAGTTAGGAAATATGGAGACAGAACTGATTTCAATATTGAATTGTCAGTTTGGGACATACAACTCCATTTGCACTTTTTCAAGAATCTCAATCTAGCTTTGAAAGTATTTTCACTGTGTTTTCCCTTTAATCAAGTATAAAGCCTTTAAGCCATCAAAGCTCAAGAACAATTGCATACTGTTTCCCTGTTCTTTGACAGTGACTAAATATGCAAAAAATTAAAGGAGTGGGGGGAAAAAATTAAAAAACCCCTATCAACCAACCAAAAAAAGCCCACTGTGCAACTTGAGGAGCTTCCAATTATTTGTTTGCCAAAGCAGCTGTTTATGCCTTTCCCTCTTACCACTAAGCAGTGGTAAGTAAATTGAGTGAACTGCTGTACTGACATCTGCTATGTTTACTGCCTCTTGCAGCCTGGGAAATAAACACACTATGTTAGAGAACAGCAGCTTACCTGACCTTGGTTTGAGACCAAATGGACCATGAGTGTTACTATCTGTCCTTTCATAATCCTGTTAAAAGAGATGAAGTCAATTTTCTTCCACTCATTAAAAGAAATAACTTTTGTTCCCATCAAGATACTGTTTAAATTATTCTTGCCTAAGGAGAGTCCTTCTGCTTAACTGTAAAATGGTCTTTTGAAGAGGACAATATAAAATAAATTGAATTAACATAATCTTACTACATGCAGATAAAACTGTCATAATGAGAAAGAAAAGTGGCACCAGATTATCTTTAATCTATTGCAAAATATTTCAAACTACCGCAAACCATTCTGTGAACAGAGTTTAAACCAGCTGTAAGCAGATGCAGATATTCTCCCAATGCTTAGCATCAAAATATTTCTTAAGAAATATCTACTTCCAACTATGAAGACCAGGTTTTTCTCATTTCAACATCTAAAAAGAGAAATACACTCAGTATTTTGGTATGTACACGAGATATCCTTGTTTCAACTCATTTCACTGTATTTTGGGAGTTGTTCTAATTCTGCCCTCTCAGGCTCTTTATTGACACGAGGAGGAAATGTTAACAATATTTGCTTTATTTTGAGCTAAGCAGTACAGTGCTCTCCCAGTGAGGCTCCAGGGACAGCCACCCCTGAGTGAAAGCAGAAGGCTGCCCCACAAAGGTGCCACCCAGGATGGTGAAGGATGAAAGTCCCTGAGAAGTGTCAGCACCTTTGGGTTCCTGGTGATGTATAAAGTACTAAACCACAAGCTTTAAATCCTCTCAGTGACTGTGTGCCCTGAAGAATAGTCTTCCTTAGGAAGGCTTATTAAATATGGCAAATCTGATTTTTGTTTCATTAGTATTTTCATCAGGAAAGATAATGGAGACAAAGTAAGGCACCTTTCCTCACACCACTCAGAGAGAAGAACCCTAGGGGAGATCAGAGTTGCAAATGTAAAACAAGTTGTAATAGCTGTCTCTAGTTTCTAACTATTTTTGTGGTTTTATTATGATTAAATACTTCTAATGGTAATTTCAAAGGAAACTGACAGCTTTGTATCTGCATGAAAAACCTGGTGACAGCAATGAACACAAAGAAATGTTTGTTGAATGAAAAACAAACCCACAAACTTGTACCTCAGACGACACAGGAGACTGTGGGGACACATTAGTATTATCACTGTCTTGCTAAAAAGAAATCAAAGAGATGAAATTATAAAAATGAAAATGATGATTTAACAAGAAACATGAAATTATGAAATACATGAGACAGGTACCATTTCTCAAGTATGCTAAAAACTGGCAGCAACTAAATTTTAACATATGTAAGGTGAGGAACCACTGCTCGCTGTTTAGGTCAAATATTAGTTTTACATCACCTCTGCTTGATAGGTGAATTAACTTTGCAATTACCAAGGCAAGCAAATATCCTTCTGTTCCTCAGCAGGTAAGCATGATCTTTTTTTTTTTTTAAATAAAGGAGTATAATAGTTATTTCTGCTATGGCTTTGGAATGCAAAGTTAATTTGTTCAAAAAAGACAAGTGAATAAATTTATTTCTTAATATTTCACACAATTACTACATCTCACCTCATCATTTTCATTTCCACTTGAACTCTTTCTGGAAGACTTATACTGCAAAACACACACAATTATTACTTTAAAATGAAAGCATGGTTTTCATTTGAACTAAATGGCTTGCTTTCACTCAGATGTTACTTATTACTGCTGAAGCTGCTGAGAAAAAAAAGCCATGTCAGAGAAACAAAGGAGCAAAAAAGAAACAAACCAGAAAAGAACATGACGTTTCTGGGCTAGGCAAGATCTTCATAAGCTGAAGAGGTAAGAACATTTTAAAACTAAATACTTTTATAATGTCAACTCTGCATGTGACAGCTGATTCAAGTGAAAAGATCTTAACAACTGCTAACACGAAGCATTATTTCTTAGAAAAAATTATGCAACCTGTGAAAGCTCCTTTTATTTTTTTTTATGTGACTAAGATTGCTTACACTTTAAGAGACTGACTTGACACTGTAAAAAATTAAATTAAAAAAGACTAAGGTTGCCTTTAAAACTTCAAAATCTGATCACATCCCTTTATGTATTTAAGACAATGCTTTCCCCACAGATCTGTCTGATTTTTTGTGTGTTGCCTTCATCACTGTCCCACTTCCCTGATTATGCTAAAAGTGGAGGAAATTAAGGAGGAATTGAAGGAAAATATTTACAATAATGGAATTTAAAAAAAAAAAATATATTTCACTGTCTACAGATCAAGTGTAGTAAAAAGCAGGAGAGGCCTGTGCAGACAGTTAAAAAGATCATCACTGGAGAAGTCTGAGTTTGTTGAGGGCATATGGCCAGGCTGCTCCTCTCCATGCCATGGCTCAGTGAGACACAAACTGCACTGTCACTGCCTTCTCACAGCAGCACTGGTACCTATGTTTTTGCCCAGTTAGCCATGGAAGAGGCTTATTGCCTTGCTTTTGCAAATGAAACTATGGAAGAGTGTATTTATTACTGGTTCAGGCTGTGGATTCACTTTGGAGACCCATCTAGAGCTGTGTGTGATGTGATTTCAGGCATCTGCTTCCCCCACAGAGCTCCCAACTGAGTGGCATTGCCAGCCCTGCTGGTAACTTAGGAGGAACCACTTCTGTATTGGCAGCTCAGCTCTTTAACCAGGCAAACGACTGAATTCTGTTTTACTCAGAAGATTCTCTCCCTTTCTCCTCAAAGGCCACAGCAAAAAATTAATTGCAGGATAAAAACCCTGGAAAGAGGATACAAATCCATAATCTCTTCAGGAAACAAAAAAAAAAGCTTCTCTAATCACAACAATGTATCTGAGCTCTGTTTTCCCAAGCATTTAATTTCTTTGAAGTTCCCTGGCATTTCACAAAGATGTTTAATGGCAAAGACCCAAGAAACTAATTTCATAAGTGACAAATTTAATTTTAACTCAACCTAGCACTGCTCAGAACTCTCCTATTTCTCTACATAGCCCAAAATAAATGTTACCCAGTGCTGCTGGAACTTCCCCTCTGCAGAAAGCAGACACTGGCACCTGCTGACTGAGGGTGCACACTACAGCACCAAGGGAACAGGCAAAATTTCCCTTCTGGAATGCAAACTAATGCCATGAGACCTAAAAGGCATAAATCATTCCTAGAACCATGCTGCAAAAAAAAAAAAATAGGAATGTGTATTTTCTTTGCACTAAGAATAAATAAATAAATAGCTAAATAAAAATTCCTCCAAGTAGATGGTGAAGGACCAATTACAGTAGATGGTGAAGGACCAATTACAGGATTAGTTCTTGGTTTTGTCAAAAAACAATTACTTTCTTTTATTTAAAGGATAAACAAAATCTTTGATCAATTTTCTTCTCTTGATTTTCCTGCACTCTCAAATTATCCTCAATACATACATATATATCTTGATTAAAAGAGTCAAATAAAAATTATATGTTACATGCAAATTTACCTTTATTTAGTTTTATATTAAAAAAAGAAGTGTCACTCACTCTCACTCCCCCCATTACCTTGAAGTATTCTTTTCTAATTTGTTTACTTCTCCTTCTCTCTTCATTCTGCCAGATCACTGGCTGTGTTTCTGGCCAATGCTGCTCATCCACTGCATCCTTCTGGTTTTCCAGTGGCTATAATGGTCAGAAATACTTTCATGTAAAATGTAAATATACCTCTTGTGTATTAGCACAAATTATTATGAACTACAATTGTTAATTGTTTGCCTGTCTCAATCTAGCTTTATGACCTGAAAGTTTACCACTCTTAATAGTGATTCTGGTAGAAAACACTTATTTCTTTTTAAATTCTAAAACATACTTCATAGAAGAAAAAGAATCTATAAAATAATTCTTCAGAAAATAACAGTTTTCTGCATTGAGACTAATTTTGTAGGTAGGTTAGGACACCACCAAAGGCTGCCAAAAACACACCAGTTTCAAGTGTGGTCAGCCACTAGCACATCTAATTTCTCACACAGGGAAAGGATGGTCACAAGACAGTTTGAGTATTTGTTGGCTGCTCCTATCTAAGAGATTACACACCTCAATGAGCTCCTTTCAAAGTATTGTATTATACAACACAAACTGAGGAGACAGCCAAAGCACATTGACTCTTAAAGAATAATAAATATATACAACTGTCTACTTTATGTCAGCAGAAAGCAGCCAGTCTGAATGGATTGTTTCCTAAGGGTACCACAACATTTCTAACTTTCTTCTTACAAGAGTATGAGAGCATTTAAAGCAAGTGTAAATAAGTAATAGATTAAGATCTAAAATAATTTTAAAAAATCTTTAGTTTATCTGAAATTTTATCATATCATGCAAGCTTCTCACTGAGGTATAGAAAACAAAAGGCCAACATCCTTCAGTCAGAAGTTGCATCTAAAAACCAAACTGAACATTATGGTGAGGCAATACCTTTGTATGGGAAGATATATTAAAACCAAGAAAGTAAAATTCATGCCTCATTATTTCAAGACCTTAAAGTTGGTACCATGTGCTAGTAAAACAAAAGGCCTTCATTACAAACAAGTGAAATTATCTTGAGGCATAAGATCTTCAAAGGGTTTATATTTTCCACCACAATTAAGACACTTTCAAGAACTATGTGTATAAACAACCATGTGAATGCATAAAAATATTCTGCCATAGAGACAGAACCAAGGACACAACAACAAATATAAAGCCACCACATTGACATTTAAATATTTACCTGCCAGCTGTATGGGGACACTGGGGAATTCACTTCATTTGTTGAGACACTAAAAAGTAAGATGAAAGGCATTATGAAGCACACTACTTTTTTGTGCACTTTAAAACAAGTTACTTGAAAATGTAAAAAAAAAAGTGAACACTTAAAAAGTGGTTTCTCCACAGCACTACAGTATTTTTGGCCATCTGTATAAGGATGTCACAATTTGGCTTAAAAGTAACTTAACTAAAATCCCAAATCATTTTTCACTCTCCTTTACCATGACTTGACAATGGGTCTTCCACACTACAGTACTTTATTCAGAAAAAGCTTCTTTTGAAGTTTTTAGTTTAAGTCTCAGAACTGCCTATTTCATTAACAAAAAAGCAGAAGGCAAATTTAATTCTTCCTGGGTTACCCCATAATAAAAGAGCCTGACAGAGCTTACACTTAAGTGACAGCAGCTCAAAGAGAAGAACCTGTGGTAAGTAAGCAAGGCCTGGAAGGTTCCAAGGAACAGCTGCAGCATTATTCACACAACCACAGGACGTGTGTGCAGCCAGCTCTGCACAACCACAAGACCCAATGAGGGGAGACAGCCAAAAATAGGCTGTGTCACTCTGAAGGAGCTGTACTGGCTCAAGATGCTCCCCTGAGGTGGGGCTGAACTGCAGAGCCCTTCCCAGCCCACTGCTCTCCAGCACCAACAGCAGTCACAGCTCTCCAAGTTTCACAGCCAAATGGGCTCTGGACATTTCCCAATTCCCTAAAGACAAGGCTTTTTGATTATTGATGGCTTCTAGTTTGGTTTTTTTTTTTTTTTTTTGCTTAATTTTGAGTGTGAGAATTGTGCTCTTTCTTTTAAATTCAAAGGAAAAGCCAAGGTGCAGCTCCTGCAGACAGTGGACTCCTCAGTAACTCAAGCTCCACAAGCAATAAAGGTGTTGTAGGCTGAATTCCCAGCAATGCTTTCCCAGCAGCCCTTCAGAGCACAAAAGGACTGCCAAGAAGGGAAATTCAGGTGCCTAAGCACAGCTCCAGTGCCATCTTGTGTAACACAGGACCTAAAACATCTGCACAGCACTGTCACTTGTGGGAGGAGGTACAACCTTCTACTCTGGAACTGGAGGTCTGAAACATAAATCAGTTACTGCCATTATCAGCAGCCTAATCAGACCTACAGATTTGTTTCTGGATGACACCAATGTTCCTAAAAGCTCAGAAAAACAGGTGGTTTTTTTTTATCTGAAAGCAAATAGCTCAAGAATAGATTACTCTTGTAGCTCCACTTTCATTATGAGCTAAAAGCATTATGACAGAAGATGGCAGTAGTGACACCATAAACAAAAATGAAACTAATAAATGATTGAAAGCTGTGATACATTTAAGTATATCAATACCATTTTTCAGATTCCACTGGCTGCTTTGGTCTGTTCCTTGTGTTTACTGAAACTGAATGATTAAGAAGCCTAGAAAGAAAAAAATAGGTATTTAAAAGAATTTCCTTAGAATATGTTACTTTCACTGCTTCACATTTCCTGTAAATAAAAAAAGTTTTGAACATTAAGTGGCATCTTCAATAAAACTAAAGTGTGTGTGTACACATGAAATCCAAGCCCATTCCTGCTTCCGTTTGAATTAACAGTATCATTTCCAGCTCTTGAAATATTTCAAGTTCTGTATTTTAAGGAAGCAAAACTTGGTGATAATTCAAACCAAACTGAAGTCTCCTCTTATTTTTCTCCCTATTTCAATTGATCTCACACCTGGGTAAAGTCATGCTGCTCTCAACACAAAAGGCCCCATTGTTCACTAAAATTAGAAGACAAAAATAGTCAGCCTAAAGCAGACCAGAAAGGATAGAGACAGACTGAGCACAAGAAAGTCAGTCAGTAACAGCAGATGAGAAGTGACTGAGTAAGAAACACTACAAGTGCAAAGGAAACGTAGGGAAAAAGAAGAGGTGGAAGATGGAGAAACACAGCCTAAGAACAAAATGAAAATTTTAATGCAGAATTTAATGGAAATTCAATTTTTCTAAATGCTAAACAGTCAAAAAAGCCTAAACTTAGAGATTCAGAAATGTGTTTTCATCTGGAGCAAACACATACCACATGTGTGTGTACACAGGAAGATGATACGAGCAATTATGGATGTTTTAAGTGTTAAAAATAACAAATCAATCATTAACACTTTAAATATTTTCAAGTAAGCATCATGTTGAACTTAAGTGACAAATTCTGAACCCTTGAAGGTAGCAATATTACACTTGGACACTGACTTCATGTGCAGAAGTGTGATGGAAGTGCATTTACACAGAATTATATCGAGAACTAGAATGCATTAAAAATGAGAACACAACCAACTATTCAATGGAAGAAGGTAAAACAATAGTCCTCTTTTTATATTTCATTACCATTGCATAGTGCAGCACAGTCATTAACTTTAAATGATTGATGATTTTTCAATCAAACTTCTCTGATTACTGTGATAACTTTGAACTCAGTAATCTCATTTGCAGTATAAACCTCTCAATGTGTGACCCTCAGTTTAATGGGATTATGAGAAGTTAAGCCTGTAAACCTGTAAATGTCTGTAAAAGTTAAAGCCTGTAAAAGTTAAGCCTGTAAATGTCTGCTACACTCAGTCTGCAGCATCTGCTTCCTATATTTGCTGTTCAGAAATGAAGTTTTGAGGGGCCATCCCAGAATTAATTTATACTACAGCCTGAAAAAAAGTGTAACCAAAAAAAAAATATTCAGAGCATGGGTTTTCAATTCAGAATAGAAATATGCTATTTTAAAGTGATTACTTTCTACAGAGAACATCTATTTAAATTAGCTCTGTCTTCAACTGAAAGCAATAAGAAATTCAGAGAGACTTTGTAGCAAGTGACAATTACAATTAAAAAAAAACAATTAGACTCAGTTTAATGCAATACTTGCATGATTGTCATATAATACAGGCTATTCATTTTTTAAATTTATTACATGAAATGCAAGGAAAAACTATTCAAGCTAATTCTAACCTATAAACATACACTTTTCAGCTGCTTTTCACAATTTCTGTGCAACATGTGTATAATTAATGACTTAGTTCATTGTGAACCAAAATTATTTAAACAAAGTATATTTTTATACTTTCTAAAACAAAACCAGTAAGTTTTGAAACTTCCTGTTTAAAAACTGAAGAATATTGATGGGGAAGTAACAGCAAGTTCAGTATCTGACATGTTGTGAGCCCAGTTACAGAATCTCAATTTTCTGTGGAATAATGAACTTGAAAGCTTTTAACTAAAGAAAATAGTGAAGAAAATTATTCTGAATTTACTAAATTGCAGACAATTGGCAAAATAATTTGTTCAGCTGGAAGGGGGTTGGGGGGGAATCACTGCAGGCATGTTAATTACTGTCTTCCAGGAAATAGAATGCAAAGCAGAGTATGTGAAATGAAAGCAGAAGTAGCTCGAGTTCAGAAGTTACACTCAAGTGTGGTGTTGATGGTTGATAAATTTCAGCAACTGCTGCCATTCATACTATATCTCATTAAATCCCAAACTTTTATTGTACAGCTCAATTACTGGGCCAAATACTGATGCTCTTACTGATTTGTGAACTAAGAACTTGCATAGGACACCTGTGCTAGAACTGCAATTAATTTCCCACTTAGGATTCCTACAAATCACACCAATTCTGTTGTTACACAGGTGGCATACAAACTAATCCTCTGAAAGGCTTCTAAAACTCACACAAGTTAAAACATCTCAATTACTCAACACCACATATTTATATATATGACATATATTTATATATTAAACACGAAATTAACATAGGGACTCATATTTCTATTATGCAAGCACAGCATCTACTCCAAAGTGCTTGACCAGATGAGAGAAAAAGGAGATGGCAAGACCAGCATTGACACTGGAAAATATTTTCTCAAGTTTCAGGATTTAAAGAGCCACTTATGCTTTCAGATTTTGTGCAAACATAACAATGATTAATGGGCACAAATGAAGTGAACAATGGTACTGTTATTTTAAGGTTAGCTATCTTCAAGTTTTGATGAGCAGGTACTACCTTGAATCTCTAAAGTGAAAAAGACACTAGAAATCTTGTGCAGTGAGACAAAGATGATTTATTTTCAACTCATTCCAGAACAGTCCACTGACTTCACATCTGGCTCTGCTTTGTGACTGAAGCTGAGCTCTTCTGGATCTGGACAGTTTTAGGAAATCACTGCTGCCAGGTAAGAACCCAGACTTAATTTTGATGCAAATTCAAACAGCTCACTTGGAACCACTGAAAATTATTTAATCTAAACTACCCTACTGTCTTTTGAAAAAGACAATGAGTATCCAGAATAAGTTACAGAGCTTCAATTTATAGGGTAACAAAGTTTGAAATCACTTCATTCATCACCTCTATGTTTGAGTATAGTCTACACTATACTCAAATTTTATATTACAGGTGAGGGCTGTGTATTACAGATACTTCCACCATGGGTCAAATGCAAAAAAATTATCTCTAGTCATGCTAACTTGAAAATGATCACTTTAAAACCAAAGTATCAAACAAACAAGACAAAACCACCAAACAAACAAAACCCCAAAAAACTAGAAGCATCACTTTGCCTGAGGTACTATGTCTGAGGTTGTACACTTAAAAATAAAAGCTTTTAGGTTTGGACTCAAAGTGTTCTTTGGAGAACTGCCTAACTAAATATTTTTCTTAGTTATTATTTCATCCTAAAGAACACAGAATGTATTGCAAACTATTTCTGATAACAAAACATCTTAGGCCAACTCAGCCAATCCCTTTAACTCTGTTTTTGTTCAAGAAATGGCCAAGAGTACTTCTTTTGTCCACATGTGAACTCTGGAAATCCGAGGCTCTACAAACCCTTTATACCTTGATGCACGTCCTGCCGCCCTGGTCCTCTGGAAGAGTTTCTCACTGAATGAAGTTCTATAGCTTAGTGGCCTTCGTCTGTATTCACATTTCATGCACACCAAAGCCAAAGACGGAAGGAGGAAGCAGGAAAGGTTGATGGGAGAGGACAGGGAAGTCATTAGCATAGCAAGCAAAAGGAAAGGAGACTGCATAATATTACAAAAACATACACTGAACAAACAGAAACGTGGTTAGTAAGGAATTATTTTGTGATGCTTAACTTCCCTGAGGATTCTGTTTACTGATTGAATATATTTTCCACAAATAAGCATAGAAGTATCTTCACTAAATACTAAGTATTAATCTTACTGCTGGTTAAAAACCCCATGGATTCCAAATCAGGACTAAATTTTCTATTAGAGATTTTGAGCTCATATACCTGAAGATACATAAGCAAACTTTAAAATATAAACTAAGCAGTAAAACTTTAAAACTATTAACACTGCACATCTGCATAATTCAAGACAAAGCACAACAATTAGCAAGACCACTGCATTAAGACACAACAACACATGACAAATAAAATTCAAGCTGCAGTACTTCAGAAGAGGAGTGGCTTGGCACTTCAAATGATTAGATAACCAGGAAATATGCAATCAAACATAAATAACCATCATATAAAAACCTAATATAAGGAAAACACCCTCATTCTCTCTTCCTTAGTAGGAGAAAATTATGCATTCTTGGTCTTTTTGCAGTTCTTTTGGTACTAAGAATACACTAGCATTAAGATTTCATTCTGATTTTTCCCTTCCCTGTGAACAACAACCAATTATTGAATGCAGGGCATGGAGTTCTAAGCAAAATCTGTTTTATCTTTCACACATGCACACTACTGTTACTATATTTACCTACTATAAAATGCTGGTGAATTTTTGACTCTGCAATTCTGTGCTGGGATCTCAGTTTCTCTGAGGGCTGTGTATTTCAACCATCTTAAAAGCAAAGTGGCAGAGTGGCAGTCTCATAACAGAAATTTGAAAGAAAAAAAAAATAGTATTTAAATTTATATGAACTTACATCCTTTACTGTGGGATACTGAATGAGTGTTATGGTTATTTTAGTCAATGAACTACTATTAACTATAACTTCCACCTCTCAGAAGAGCTTACTCTTGAAGTAATTTACAGCATTTGCCTGCTTGGTAAAGGAACAGTACAGAAACTGTTCCCACCCCAGTCTGGTTCATATCCTATGTGACTCCAGCTATTCCTTCCTGCTGTCATTTTACACAGTTGTTAACTTGTTTTATTACATTCCTTTAATCTGCTGCTTGTTCCATGGCTCCTTTTCAAGGCTTCTTCTGTTGAGATGCCCATAATGAAGCAGAGAGAGGCAGGCAGTTGAAATGATTTATTTTTATACATAGATATTGTTGTTTGACAGAATAATGTCCAAACAGATTTCCCCTTCTGTCCACAGGATACTGACTGAAGGAAGTGCCACCTAAATTAGTTTGTATCTGAATAAAAATAACCAGTCACCAACTGTATGGAGGTTGTGTAATTCAGACAAGAAACACAGGACCAAGTATCTTGATAGAGTCTGTCACTTCACTCTTCAGCAGCTGGACAAAACTGTTCTCAAAATAAGGTTGTCAGAAGCTTTTGGGTATAAGAGAGGTTAAAGAAGAAATAACTATAACAGAAGTTATTTTAACTAATATTGTTACCTGTGTTTTTGTTCTTGTTGCAATAACTGAGCTGCTATTTTTCTCAAGTCAGTCACTTCTTTGAGTTCATCATCATCTTCAGCCAGCAGCTGTTCTTTCTGAAGTCTGAAATATTAAACATTAGTGACCTGCCTGACTTCAGTGAAGCAAGACAGAAATGGCTCGTTATGACAGTAACTAAGCAGTGCTTCCTGTAAGTTTATTCTCTGTCCAAGAGGAACACTCTGTTCAATATGAGAATATGAACTTAAAAACAACTCACTCTCACCTCTGCCACTACTAATAAAACCTACTCAAAAAAGATGAAGATTTACCTTTTTTCATCTCCCCAGTCCTCATTTTGTTCTATTTTCTGGGATTTCTCAGGATGTTTTCCCCGCTCCTTGAACAAAATGAAAAACAAATTAGAATTGAATTTAGGGTAAAACAAAAGGAAAAAAAAAGTCAATGCTACTGAACATTTTTCTTTTGTCAGTCTCTGGTACCTTGACATAGGAGAGCAGGGGGCCAATCTGTGCATCTCCCTGCTCAGGAAGAGCTCCCTCCTCTGCATTGGGATCAATGTAGTCATAGGCCTCCTGGTCTAGGGAGGATTTATGAAGAACAGGAAAGATATTAAACAGTTCTCTTGACCAAATGTTATTCCTGAGAGAAATAAGTACTTATGAAAAATGTCAGATAAAGATAAAACATAGAAACTGTGCCTTCTTAAGCTAGAAATAATATTATTTTTTCCTTTCTCTCAAGCCTGTTCTGTTTGTGATTATTATATCCTTTTATGAAATGATGAAAATACAACACCAACACATGATCCTATAATTTTAGGCCATTTTCTTACATTAGATTACCTAAGCAAAGTATCTCTGTTACCTAAAATGACAAATGCACAAAGGTATTACCTTTCTGTGGATCAAGTTTACTTCCCATTACGTGATTGTCATTCCTTAATGTCTGTTCCCTTGTTGATTCTGACACCTGGGAGTGAAGGCTGATTGTGTCATCATCAGATGGCTGCAAAGACAATCACAGTTAGTACAGAACTGACATGGAAATGATATTATTATGTGATTTCCTATATTCCCATCATGTCATATTGATTAGAATCAACCTTAACCAGCAAAGTAAAAGAAATATATAAATAATTTGTATATGATATGGCAGTCTAATGGTTTAAACTTGACTGTACAGATACTGAAAGAATATTAAATGCAACTTTTACTGAGGTGTTTCTCAAATTATATAAAATGCAAAGGAAAAAGTTCTAAAAACCCAGAAATTACAAATTCAACAGTGAAAAAATACTCACTTCTGTAGTGGACAATCTTTTATCCCCATTATCACTTCCAATGCCAGAGTCTGGTCCATGATTTTTATTGGGATAAAAGTCTTCCATGCTACATCAAGAAAAACAACACACAAAAAAACCATACCAGAATGAAAGAAACAGTAGTTTTACTTTCCTTAAAAAAAAAACAAACATCCTTTTCAAAATATGTTCTCTATGCTCAAAAACCCCACTACTCACCTGTCTGTGAGTGGCTGGGAGGGGATTCGTTTACCTAATGATGGTAGATCCAAAGAATCTGGTTTTTTATCTATCCTGAGGCATGCCTGAATACTGAGGAATTTAAATATATGTACTTTGCCCTTTAAACATATCTGTTGGGAAACACATGAATGAGAAGAAGTCTTAATTACACAGCATGTCTTCTGAGAATTCACACCAAGAAATACCTTCTGCACTGCATTTGCAGCCACAACACCCCAGAAGGAGAAATACAAGAAATATAGCTAAAAAAATATTAAAACTTAATTGGTATAAATTAGAATAGCTTCCTTTAAGGCCCTAAGGCAAATTCCTGTACTTGTGTGCTTTAATACTAACCTGTGCTGGTGGTATCTGCATTGGATTGTTATCCAAAACTATCACTTGTAAGTGGCGTAACTTTCTGTAACAAATGGGAATTTCTGTAATTTTATTACAGGAAAAATCCAGCTTTACCAAGGGAAGGTCTCCTAATTCTGCATTCAGGGGAAAAAAAGCAAACAAAAAAAAAGAATCAGTTATCTTCTTAACACTTTACCTAATTTGCCTACATCAATGAAAAGAAGATGAGTAGCTCACCATCTGGCAACATATGGAGATTATTTCTTCTTATGTTCAATTCTCTAAGTGACTGCAATTTTCCTATTTGCTGGGGAAGAACTTGAAGTTCATTACAGCTAATATCCTAAGAAAGATATCATTAATAAATCAAGTGAACATCTTAAATGAAATTACACAGAGGAATACTGCTATCAAAACTCTTACAAAGCATACTATTAAAAGAAAAGAAATCCAGCTATCCTGGATTTTTCATGGAAAAGATGTACTATAACAGATCTTGCTATTATTAAAAGTATCTAATAATCCATGTTCCAGGAATTCAATTCAAGAATTTAAATCAATGAGTGATGAAATACTGGGTTTGAAATTAATACTGTGGCCTAGGAATCAGGAGTTTCTGGTGTAGTTCCTGTATCTGTTAAAATCTTCTTGTGCTATTGCTGGCAATTGACTTGCATTCTGCTCCTCTCCTAAAAATTCTTTTTCCTTAATAAATTGAACCAACCCTTAAAACTAAAAAATGTACAGACAGCAATAGGAGGCTCACCAGCTCTTTGGATACAAGCACTAGAGGGTGACAAAGCTGCATTAAGTGAACAAGACTACAGCTATTTCTGACAATAATTTAATATTAATTTATGGAGAGCAGAGTGATTAAACAATCACATAGAGTCTTTCAGCCTTCTTATGTTCTAAGCAGGTATAGCAGAGGTACTGGAATTAAACTATCTCTACTATGACCTTAATCATCATCAAGCATGCATTCTGGGTTTGACAGCCTTGAAAAATAAACCAAAAATACCAATAAAACACAGTAGATGAATTTAAATTTTGTAGTTCTATATTTAAAAAATATTAATTTGTAGTTTATTATACTGAAAATACACTGCTTGTAAGTTCACTTAGTACAAAGATTCACAGTTGTACTTACCAACTCCATCAGATCTCTCAACTTCCCAATTTCTTCCGGGATGGAGACCAGCTTGTTATTACTGACAACCAGAACTTTCAGAGGAAGATCAAACAGGTATTTTGGCAATGTTGACAGAAGATTTCGACTTGAAAGAAAGAAAAAGGGACAAGCAAGGCTGGATTTTAATTTCTTTTTTAGCTCTCAGGGAGTCTGAGATGAATGCTGTACAACTTTTCTCCCAGCCCAGATGACCACCTGCTCCTATTACAATTTCATCTACAATCTCCATCACAAATTCCTTATCAGATTCAGCCTATCTCAGGTATGTGAATTTTAGATCCCCTTTTCACTTGAAATGAGTAGGTACTAGGACAGAATCTAATACCAAAATGTACAGAGAAATCTGTCAAAGAAATAATGTTGTGCTTTTATCCTGCTGGTACCTTCAGAAGAACCACCTGATCTGACTGTCTGCCCAACCAGAACTTCATGTAAGGCCATTGCTTCTCCTGCCATGTTGTTGTGTCCCTTCTGAGCCACCACTAAAACCCTGAACATTTATTTATTTTGCTGAGCAACAGCCTGGAAAGTAAGTCTTAATTAAAATGTATTTCTTCTGTGTGTATAATTTGCCAGTTGCATGAATGTATATCTGCTTTGTACACATGAAATATTGGATTTAAATCTGTATTGAAAAAACTACCCACATTGATGGGCTTCCACTGCCAGAAAAATGTTTCTAATAAGGTACATTTTAGAAAGCCATTGGAAAACAAGATTATTCAGATGTGGTATGAAAGCAATCCCTTTCATATATAAAAGTAAAAAAATAAAAATCAGTAATTGCTGTTGATTTAGGTAGAACTAGCTGTACTTTTGACCAAAAAAATACTTTTAAGTGCTGATACTTGGATTCATACTCCATTAAGAAAGAATCAGAAGTTTTAGTGCTTAATTGATATGTATTCAGAGGACTGTTTTATCATCTAAAAATCTTGGGGTTTTTTAATATTTTCTCCATGACTACATTTTATAGAACTGCAACATTACCCCACATAAAAGGAAAGGAAATTTCTAATGGTATCTTTATAAAAGCAATGTATTTGTTCTGTTAAATTCTAAGTGAACAATACAAGTAAGCTCTGTATATAGGTGTGCATTAAATCTCTTTTTATGTTGCATTTCAGACAGATATGCCAGGCTTTTCTGGTTGAAGCCATAAGAAGCAAAAATATAACGTTCAAGTAAACTTTTTTTGAACTGACTATAAAAACATGTCAATGAAGCAGTCATTTATGCTGCTTACATACATTTCCTCTGTTTTTTTCAGGTTTTGGGTTTTTTTTAGGAGCTGCCTGCTTTACTATAAAATGCACAATATGTCTCTTCCACCATCTGAAGCCCAAATTCGAATGTGAGAGCATGTGGTTTTCTCCTGTAACAAAGCCCCTGAGCTAGGAAAGCAGAATTTTAGCCTGTGCTCCACAGCCCAAACATTCCTGCACTGCAAAAACACTCCTTGGACAGGAGCACAGAAATGAGGACAAAGCAGTTTGGCAAAGGATTATCAGGAGAGTTGACTCTCGAAAGAAGAGGTAGAACTGCACTGCATTTCTGTGTAAAGTAATTTATTCAGCACCTCAAACACCATCAAAAGAAACAGGCTGCTGCTGAAGAAAGTTAGCCCATATTTCTTTCAGAAAATACTGCCGTTTTGTACCATATTAATCCTCTTTACAATTGTGACAGAGCACCTTACTAACGGATTAGCACTATAAAAACTGATATTTGCAGGTTTTGAGACACAGTAGGTTTTATGGATTTAAATAGCTCTTAACTGAGAAAACTGGATGCAGCCAATATCATAGAAAACAGGGTCAGGAGAGTTTTCTAGATTCCCTCTCCTTCCAGAGTTCATATCCATCTTCTGTTCTTGTGAAAAATCCAACCATATGTTTTCCAAGTTTAAAAAGAGCAGTACAGCAGTGGATGTAAATAATGTGCAAAATGAGCAGGACTTTCTGGCTGGAGCAATTTACCCTCTTGTTAGCAGCAAATTTCTGTAGATGTAATTTCTGAACCCTGTCTGTCAACATAACATCAGAAACAAAGAAAACTCTGCAAACACGATGACCTGATGAAGAAAAATGTCAACTCTCTAAGGAGATAAGTGATATAAAGACCAAAATCAACCACCATTACACTCACCTAATGTTAAGGTAGGTAAGCATTTGCAGGTTTTTAATAGATTCTGGAATGGATTTGATGCAGTTGTGATACAAATTTAAAGTTTCCAGTGGTGCAAACAGCCAGACATCAGGAGGAATTTCAGTAAATCTGTTCTTTGAAAGATCTAGAAGCAAACGCAAAAAAAAAAAATCCTTTTTTAGTCAAGATCTTCCCTGCAGTAAGAGGAGATAAAAGTACCCACTGTTATTCTTGTCATGCTCCTAAAAATTAAGGTGTTGCAAAAAGTGTAAAATAATTCAGTTTTACCAGATGCTACTGCATATAATTAATACACAAAAGAGCCTTAAAATACTAAAAGATTACTGCTCAATATGCAATTACAACAGAAAGTAGAAGAATGACAGGATACATACAGAAATACATTTCCTACTACATAGTTACAGTTAAAATGACACTGAATATCAATTATGATTGTCCCTCCTCCATCAAGTCTTTGTTCTGTGCAATTCTTGGGTTTCTTCCCCTTTAACTCTAGGCACAACAGTAAATCAAGGTACAAAGCCAATGTTCCTGTTTGACAGCTACATTAGAAACCAATGTCATTGTACAATGTACCTGCAGTGCTACAGCCAAGATCCCAAAGCACCCTTACACATAACTGACATTCTCCAGACACACATTTGTAACTCAGCTAAAAAGAGGCTAATGCTGCAGAAAGCCAGTGCCACATGTATTTACCTATGAACGTCAAGAAGCAATTTAGCCTGGCCTAAAAGCTGAAAGAGGAGCTACCTTTGACCATGGAAACACAATTCTTGAGTTAAGAGTTATTCTGACCATGCAGTCTGACTATATGAAACCTTGAAAAGAACCAGAAAATACAAATTAAATGGGACCCAAGGATCCTGGAAACTATCAGCTAAAATACCAAAACCTGTGTCGTCAAAAGTTCACCAAACTACCTTGGAAGAAAGAGAGATTTACTTGAGAACAGCTGCCTAGTCTTCTGAAAGGAACTCTGGTCCCCAACCCAAGACATTTCAAAAGGATGTGGTTTCTCAGAAATGCTGAACAAACTCTTTTAACAGAGAAGTAATACAGATCCTTTGCTATTTCAGGCTTTAGTTCTCAGTTTTTAACACTCACATGGAATAACTGTTTCTGCTTAGCTCCCATCACATTATCATTGGAACGAACAGTTCTACAAAAAGTCTAGAAAGGGGTTGGAAAATTGGCTCAAAGTCATTGCCAGGTTCAAAGAGAGCTCAGCAACCTGAAGTTTAACTGGCAAACCAGCTATGAGCAGCATTTCTCAGGGCCAGCACTGGAATCAATGTTGTTTAGTGTTATCACTGAGCTGGCAAACAGGAGAGCAGGTGCCTTCAGGAAGTGCACAGGCAGCACCCAGCTGGGGGGAGCAGAGGCAACTCATGCTGGAGGGATGGATGAGAGCCAGGACCTCAGCTGGCAGACCCCCAGTTTGAATAAAGGCTCACCTGTGGCAGGTGCCTGCTCACAGCAGGACAGAAGGGCAGAGCAAAGCCGTGCAGAGAGCCCCAGGTGATGCTGCTGGTGACCAGCAAACAAAATGGACTGGTACAATGAAACATCACCTTCTTGTGGAGTTACTTTTGGCAGTAGCTTTAACTTTACTTCTTGAAGTCTAGAATATGTGAAATTTTGTGTTGCTATTGTTGTGGCTGTCACTCCATTATTTCTAAAAAACATTCTCAAACTCAAGTATCACAAAGTCTTTCTATAAATCAGGGTATCCACTGCTGATGCAGAATTCTGCAAACTCTACCTGTAAGAGGTAGAAAAATACATTCCTAGGTAGAAGAAATGGCATTCCTAATGAACTGTGAGAAAAATGGAATAAAGTTAACTAAAACTGAACATCTCAACAAAACCAGAAAAGCTTATTAAAAAATAAGCATGCCTGGAGAAAGTTTTCACAACCAGTGAAGTTCATTTCCTCTTTTCCACTACTTCAGTTTTCAAAATGTTATAGAAAAATGACAGCTTTCACATGAAATATTTCTGCAAAATCCTTCTTAAACAAATGCTCTCTTGTTCTAATATTCAGCAGAGTGTGCTGCACCTGCATGCAGAAGAGATGCCCACAGTTTCATTGCTGGCACAGTTCTACAACGTCCACCACAGGCTGAAGTCTTTGAGGCAATCCCATTCAGAAAAAAACCAGCTCTAAGCTTCCTCCTGGTTTGGTTTTATCAGCAGCTGGAAAGGGGACTGAAGGCTAACACAAAGATCTAGTCCACAAAACAAAAAACAGAACCCCACCCTACTGCCACTGGTCCCAGGAGCAGGACTGTAGGTTGTACCACAAAAATTTTGCTGCTGTATTTGCTCCCAGCCACACCTCAACCACACATCTTGGGAAGTCCCAGGTTAAAACCAGCTTTGCTATTTCTTCTGCAGAAATAAATCTAGAGGCAGGCTGGACAACAAGCAGAGGATGCACCAACTCTGTGCCCTGGATGAGTGGAGCAGCAGTGCAGAATTCCACAGGCAACACAATCCAGCTGTGGTTTCTAGCCTGGCTTGACACAAATCACATCAGCACAATCTGGCTGAAGCCCCCCGGTGAAGCCCCTCACACAGAGCCAGACAGCTGCACATGGAAATACATACCAAGGTCACATTATTTGTGCAGTACTGTAGAAACCACTTCTCTGGAAACAATGCCTCTGAAGATTGCAGAGCAAGGATTATACTTTTTTATTCCAAAACGCAGAAATCCTATTAAAACAGGACGTGGTACCCACTATCTCTCAATAATAAAATAAAAAAAAGGTGACTAAAGAGGTGGGAGACAGCATGACTTTTACTCCAAGCAATTTTTCATTTTGTCATTGCAAAATACCATTAGAATAGCTCCAGGGGTTGGTTCAGATTTTTCTGAAGAGAAAGACTCGACTATCTGTAGTTTTCCACAATATTCTCATATTGAATGTACTTGCAGCTTTTTTAAAACAAGTAAGGCTATTTTTATGCAAACTAAAAAATGATTTCTACTCCAAAAATGTTTTCATAACAAGCAAGAAGTTTATGAGACAGTACCTATTATGAGTATTATCTATTATGGTAAATAAAATGTAGATGTGAAACCTATGCAATTTAGGTACTTTCTGAAGACTAATAATAGAATGGATGACCAAGAAAATATGGTCTGAAGAAAGGAGGAAACTTTAGGAATTGAGTGCTCCTCTATAAACAAGACAGCTTTCATCTCACTTGAAATGAAAGCAGGCTGCTAAGCACTTGAAAATGGCTTTGTAAGGGATAATAGACTGGAGAAGCAAGGAAAGCTGCTAAATGCAGAATCACAGATGATTTAGGATGACAATTCCTCTAGCAGTGAGATTATAGGAGTCCTTTGCTTAACCAGTTTAGACTGGAAAACTCTCAGTGGGAGTGTTATGTGAGGACTAAATAGAAGACACTACCAATGCCTGCTCATGAATCCCAGGGTATTTCGATACACTATCTCTGCAGGAACAATGAAAGTGAGAAGTACATCATTACCAAGGCTAAATTTGAAAGAGGAACTAGAAAAAATATCAAGAAGCCAGTTGCAGTTTAGCTTTTTTGACAGAAAAAGTAAAGTCTTTAGTTACTATAAGACAGATATTAAAAAAAACAATATATAGAAAGATCAAAAGGAAAGAATTTCAGGAAATCAGTCCAGAAGAGAAGTTGTAAGAAGTAAGAAGTTATCTTGTATAAATTGAAGCCATGATCAAAAGGGGAAACAAAAAGCTCAAGCTGTCAGGTTACAGCAGTGTGCAGCAAGGCAGTTAAGCAGTATTAACATCACATTTGCCTTGTTTTTGCACTTTTCTCTAAGGATGCAGTACTGCTTACCATCAGGAACATGCTGATACAACAGACTGGCCTTTTATTTAAGCCAGTACAATCCCTTTTATATTCACATATTACATACACTACATGTTGAATTTGAAATACAAGGCTTAGCTAGGAAATTTCCACTTGAAACTCATCTTGGTATTATAATATTTTTCATAACAATATGCTGCTGATCCAGGATATTGGTGTTAGGCTTCTGTCTGCTCCAAAATGGTATTAAGAAACTAGATTATAGTTCCTCAGCCCACAAAACTCAGAACTGCTCTCCTAACTCATCACAGATACACATTTTCCTAGCCAGCTTTTCTAGCAATGCTTTAGCCTAAGCCAACCAAAGTCTAAGAACAGTTGTAACTGTATAATCAGTCCTACAGAGGACAATGGATACATAAAAACAAGTGTTCAGACCTGATCCCAAAGATACTCTTTTAGTCAATCTGAACATAAATCTGAGGGCACCACACAGAACATGGGTAAAACTCATTTGTCTGTCAGATGCAAGATGATTCTGGAGAAGAAAAAAGTAGCCTCAAACACTACAGCAACACCTGCACGTGGAATCTCTGGGGGCACAAGCTGTCAATGTCCACAAACCACCGACTAAAGAAAGCTTTGTTACATCAACAGTGAAATTGGTTTGTTCATGCTAAGTGCCATTTCTGTGGTTAGCAGCAGCAGACAGACCTCTTCCTGTCTTGCTTAGTTTCTCAACAAATTGGAGAAGGAGCCTCAGACGAAAGGAACTCAAGCTTTCCAAGCTCACCTCAAATGGGATGTCTCTCCAGCATTTCCCTCAAACTCTAGACATCTACTTGCAGTTTCACAGTTCCAATCTTAATGCATGACTAGTGTTGTTAAACACAGAAATGTTTTATAATTTTCCCTTCAAAGGAAAAACAAACCTGGTAATTAAATAATAAGTATCAGAGTTCTTCAGACTTACGTTGCAAAATGAAGTATTGAACAATTAAAATACATCCAGATGTAGAATGATTGCCCATATTGATACGAACAGCAACCATTTCAGTTGCAAAGGAGACCAAAAATTTAGAACTTATTGGCAAAGAATGTTCAAGAATTACAGCAAAACAAACCCATAAATCCACGTAACTGTGTATTTCACATACGAATCAACATTTGCTCTCCAACATTAAGAGCTACAGTGAAGGACAACTCAGAACAAACTGAGCACCCACCCATCAGCTCTCACCCACAGCAAGGAAACTCAGAATACCTGCCAAAACCCTGCAGCTCTCAGGAAACTAAACTGACCACACACTGTCACAAGAAAAGCTATGTACCTTTAAAGTCTATTCTTAAAAGCTAATGTAGAAATATTTAACTTGATTTTTCTCTGTTCTGTATACTCAAGTCAAACAGAAGCAGTCTGTCTTCTGTTTGAAAGAAAAAAAAAATACTCCCAGGACTAAAGGTGGCTACAAGCAGCTTTTACTTTCTTTCAACTGGGCATTTAACAGTATGGAATAGCTTCTGGTTTTGTGAAAAGGTATTACAAACAGATATCAGAATGGTATTTGGATTCTAAATCCAATAACTGAAGAGCTAGGAATGACCTGCTTTGTGGTTATCCCTGTCTCTAAGTTTAGTTACAGACTTGATCTGTGCAATTAAAATGACAAACAAAGAAATGGTACACAACCACATAATTGAGGTTTCTCATCAATTACAGAGTGAGGGTTGTACAGGCAACGAGAAATTCTGTTTGACAGATTCTGAGTTCTTGGCTTTTCATGCTAATCAGCACTTCTGAAGAAAAACAAAACCCTTTTTAAAAATACACTTTCATTACTTTAGAGACTTCAGTAAAAAATAAAACACGCTGTCAGACTGAACCATAGTCCTTCCACATGAAGGAATTGTTTCTGTAACTGGGATAGACCAATAGTTGTGTCTCACACTTTTGCTATCAGGGAGAAAGAACTGAGATCCAGCACACTGGCTCTGAAACCCAAGTAGCATTAAGGAACCCACTATTGCAGCCCACCTGCACTAAGTCTCCCAGGCTACACTGCATGCACCTACACTGAACACATCTAAATTGGCAGTTTGGTTCAAGCAATTCTTGTTTTTCCTGTAAACTGCCTCCACTCACTACATGTTGGTTTAGGTATGTGAGGTTTTTCCTGAAATCTGTACCAGCAGAAAACTAAACCAGAAGCTCTGATCTAAAAGTTGGAACTGCTGGTGCTGATGCTGATCTGCTGCACACCAATGCCAGTGTTGTCCATGCAAATCAGATTTGTTACTTGAGGTGCAACAAGCCAATAATTACACCCTTCAGAGAGGGGCTGATTGTTTGTTTCAGAGTTGTGCAAGCCTGGGTGCTCAGGGGTATTTCCACAAGTCAAGCACACCAACTATCAAAAGTTTTTACTATTTATACATTTTAGCAAAGAAAGGAATTACTGTTCCTTGGCTACAAGTTACATAGTTCTCTTAATAATCAGTATCCTATCGTCTACTGGCTAACGACCTCTCTCACTTCTGATGCTAATTAGTCCCTGTGCCCAGTCTCTCTTCTTTTGGGTCAGTGGGTTTCTTGGGTTGGTGGTCCATCAGTGACTGCTGGGATCTCCCCACGCTGGAATGACCTTCTATCCACTCAGAAATGATTCAGCAGAGATGCTAAGTTGGCTTTATTAGTTTCATCTTCATCTTGGGACTTCTGCCAACTGTCCTTGTGGCCCACAAATTCTGCAGTCCCTGTGCCCACTATCACTTTACATCTTTCTTCCCAAGCCTTGTTAACCATCCCCTACATCTGAGATCACTGAAGTCTGTCAATCCCTAAATGTTAACAAGGCAATTCTTAAACCAGTCATCTGTTTTTCTAACACCTGGACATCACTTCAGGCTTACCTGTTAGTTGCTATCTTTTTCACAGATTAAATTTCCCTCCTTGCTGAGTAGGCTTGAAAGTACACAAACATCAAAGACCAAACATCAAAGAACATCCTCTCACAAGAAAATTTTACATATTCCACATTTTGCAACATGAGGATGAACTCAGCAGATGAATTTAGGGAATTCTTCACCATGTTGCAACATTAGAAAGATCCAGACATTTCCAACAGAAGATAACACAGTGCTCCAACTCTGGAGTGTGTTCAGCTTCTTTAGCACAGGATGGTTTAAATGGAAAATAAAGAGCACATCACCAGGATCACTCCTCAGTCTGGCACATGAAGGTGTAAATTCACATATCACATCAAAAGGACACAATCCATTAATTCATGTCATGGATTATCTTCCTCTCCATTACTGAAGGTGTCTTGGCTCTACAAATCTTTTGGAGTTTGATGTGGTAAGCAGAAAATCCCACTTGAAGCTTTTTCTGTTTTGGCACTTTAGTATTTAGTCTAGACTGTAATTGTTAAATGCTTTGCTACCAGAAAGAGTGAAATGAATTTTCTTGACAAGTCAGCAAGATTTCTTAAGCTGGCATATTACAGCACAGGACATCTTCCTCCCATTTAAACCCACCATCACTTATCGGTTTAATTATGGCAATTTCTTTTTTGGCTTTGAAATTTTTTAATTTGAAATTTCTGTTTCTCAGACAAGCAATATAAGGGAAAGTTATCCTCATCTGGTAATGAAGCAAAGCCTGGGTTTGTTAAGGAATACCTCAAACATACACAAAATTTCCAAGGAAAGACTCTTACACCAGCCTCTGTATGCTCAGTAACACATCCAAGCCTTTCTCCTGATAAGCTTACAATCTAAATAGACATGAGGCAGAGACAGAAGTTACAACGAACCTGCAGTAATCAGTGTTTACTACATGACCTATCTTTTGTGCAGATAAAGTGGCTTGTCACTAGATAAACTAAGCAGAAACATTTTTCAAGTAAGCTGAACTGCTGGAAGACAAAGAACACTGGAAAACAAGGCAACTGCACTAAGAAGAAAGCAGAAAAAAACCCTGAACAAAGTGGGTAAACCAGCAGTTCATGAGCACTGAGTGAACAGGGTGTAGCAACAATTCCAGCATGTTCTCCTGAGACGTGGAGGCCCTGCTGCAGCAACTTCAGCATCGGTTCTTACTGGCTGGTGCCTCCTGCTGCCTCTGTGCTACTCACGCCAGACCTCAGGGCAGGGTGTAAGAGTGGCCCCAGCCACTTGTATCAGCTAAAAATAATTACCTAGTATCTCTCATTACTGCATGCAATGACTTGAAGCAAACACTCTCAGAAACCTTTCAGTTCTAGGTCAGTCTTCAACAGGACAAGTCCTGGTCCACCACAACCTGCCTCCAGCTCTGGAAGCGGTGGTGAAGTGACAAAAGGCAGGAGCGTTTGGAGTAGTCCCAGATGGTCGGGGATTTGCTCCTGGGCAGCTGCACCTGCTGCTCAGCTGAGCCTGGGCTCAGGGCTCCTTCGAGCCTTTAAGTACCCAAATGTATTTTCAGAAGTCACTGACACTGATAATCCTATTGGCCAAGCACAAAACTGGTTCAGCTCTGTACCAGAGAATAAAACTCCATTTTTTATTTTCACCCCAAGTGTGTGACCTTCTCTAGACCTGCCAGCACATTCTCCTACCAAGTGGCAATCCCAGGGTAGCTGGAAGAATAATGAACATTAGACTGCTGGACAGCCACAGAAAAGCAGAGAACTCAGAAGTCTCTTCACACTGTCACTTTTATCACAACTTTTATCACAGAAAAACATTTATCAAATAATTTTGCATTTTCTGTGGAACTCCATTTAGCCCTGATTTTGGTACCTTTTTGCTAAGGACAGATTTGAGCATTAAATGCCAGCCTTGCTAGAAATACGAGTATGTACTTTTGAATCAGTTTGAAAACACACTTCACCAAAAAGAGTATCTCAAAAAGCAAAAACTACTCTATTTTCTATTTTTCTTTATCACACGAGGTTTTGCACTACAATTTGCAATCTAAATTATTTGCCTCCTCCACGAATGATCAGTAACAAGTAGAAACATGTAGCAAAAAAAGTTCCCTTGTTTATCAAACACAGAAATATTACAAACATTAGATGTTGGACATCACAAAACACAAAAATAGTCAATGAAATGGCAAATTTGATTTTGATGGATAGAGACTGTAAAAAGTCAAAATATTACACATCACATCTTTTTTTTCGGTCAGTAGTTCAGAAAAGGCTATAACACTGAATTTCTTGTTTTTTTTTTTTAAATAGTAAATTAGGATATAAGTAGTATTTTTCATAATACAATCCTTTCAGGCAGGCAAATAGTAATAATCAGCTCCTTTAATTTCCAGTCACTGGACTGACACTTTTCCTAACTTGCCCATCACACCAAGTATCCTTAACGAGGATCCTTATTGCTGGCCTTCAGCAAGCCTCAAGTGCACACAACTCATTTCTCCTTAGCCCAAACACTGGACAGGCTGTGAAAACACTGCAGAAAACTTCCCTAATCGTTTATAAACCATGTCACTTCCATATTTTGCATCAGATGCATTTCAGAGCATAAACACCAGCCCCTCTCCCCCCAAAAACACAGAATCTGAGTTCCTCTTTTTGTTCAAATCTAAAGGAAATGCTGCTGAAGAACCATTTTTGTGGTAATGTGTTTGACTTCCAGAATGTAATCGAGATTTAGGATATACATATGTGAATGCTAATTTTTTTATCTGAATATTGGATTTGTAGCTCTTCAGTTACTGCTGTCCTCAATTTAATCAACATTGACTCCACCAACAGAAATAATTTTATTCAGAAAGGAAAATACAATTGGTTTAGAAGTGCATGCTGTAGAGGCAGAACTGCATTATAAATTAAAATTCTTATGCATTTCACACTCAATATTAAGCTTTGGCAATTTAATCTGTAATCACAACATGCCTTAGAAGGGCCAGAAATGGGATGCAAAAGAAGTGAAAGACAAGAACGGTGACAATGGCATCTCTAACAACACCATGCCAAGACTGGTACTGGCCATGACAGGAGGGCTCACTCTGGAGTTGGACTGGGATACACTGGTGCCACTCCTCAGCTATGAGGAGAAAGGCAGTGAGAAAGGAGAAATTTCAACATCCATCTATTTACAGGCAATCATTTGCCAACTGATAATTGCCTGGAAGTTCCCTCAGAATTAAAAAGTGGCAATTGAAGCTGTTGTGACAAAGCCATAAACAAATAAGCCTGATGGCATCACTGCATTTTTCTTTCTTTTGTATTTTCTAAATTCATTTTTTAAAAGGTGCTCACTAAAAAGGGGGAAATTGCTAAAGGCACGGGTTGACTCCTGTGCTCTAATGTCAAACTGAACAATCTTTAAAAAAATAAAACAGCAAACACACAACTCTTCAGCTAAGCAGACTGTGATTACACTGATGTGATAGCCTCAATTACTTAACTGCCAGGGGGCCTAATGCTGCTCATACAGACAGAAGCAAAATTACACATAAAATTAGTGGAATTTTCATGATATCTCCTGATATCTCAAGAAATACGATTTTATTTTCTTTTCAGAAGTTCATTAAAAGCAGCACAAGATCTGTTTGGGCAGCCAGAAGATAAATTCATGGCCAGAGAGCTGCAAAGACAATTCACAGTTAAAAAAATGAACAAACAAAAAGAGCTAAACAGCCAGATATGGTCACTGTGCTTTAGATACATAATTTAAGCTGCAGAAAGGATGCCTCAGTATTTGCAAATTAAGTATTGGCAAGCCATTATGTAAGTTGGATGCAAACTAAAATCCCAAGCTATTTTTGATAAATCAACAGAAGTTGTGCTTCAATATAGCTCTTGCTGACTTTACTGATATAAAGACAGAATATTCTGGGTTTACAGTAACACTGCAGATCCTACTGCCTAAGGGCTGGTGATGCAGAAAAGAAATTGTTTACATCCACACTGGTCAGAGGCTGTTTTTCTAAAATACTTGTTTCAAGTACCACAGAATTGAATTTCATAGTCGTTGACTTAAAACAATAAGTGAAACTCTGCAAAGATTTCTGACCCAAGCCCCCATCTCCCACACCTCAGCATCAGGCTTGAACCTTTTCATGGGGATATTTGCATGTAAAACAGGGATAACTGCTACACAAGTATCAATAACTGCATGACTGTTGCCTCTGAAACAGCTGCTAATTCCCCATCGAGCTCTAGGCCACACTGACACTGTCCATGATTCACTGTTTACCCACCTGACAAAAATTTCTACAGATCAAGTCAAAATAGAGACTCCAGATCTTTTGTTTACAAGCATCTTTTGAAAGACGTCCAAAATTTGTATTTCATCAGGATTCACTCATAAACCAGGACTACATTAAATCAGGACTCTCCTGAGATGGTACTTACACAGACCCAGATAACCAATTTCAGTACAGGATTTTAGAGCAGCAAACAATAAAGCAATTTCTGTCAGAGACAGCCCTTAAAACATTTTCACACCGTCATTCACAATAACAATTCCATCTTGATGGGAAGGACTGGGCTCTACTACATCCTAAACCAGAGAGACAAGATCACTGCAGACAGCTCTGACTCAAATGTTGAGATTCAAAATAAATGGACAAAAACACCTACCAAAATGCACACAGAGATAATTAGAAACAAACAAAAAGTACAGATCCTTGATGGACCAGCTTCAGGATACAGAAAGTCTTTTTAATAATAGATTGTCTATATGCCTACAATGCTTCTTTCTTTCTGAATTCTTTGGTTATTGAATATCTACACAAAGCAGTGACCGACATTGCCAAATACATTTTTATGCTACTACAAGGAAAACGCCAACTTCCATTATTTCATGGACCCTTTTTTTATTTTCAGGTACCACCATGAACAGTCTCCTATTCCAAACAATATGCCACCTATTCATAACCCATGGGGAATGAAAACCCCCAAAACAAAACAAAAACCCCACAGCATTAATTCACTCAAACAATATTTTCAAAAGTCACTACTATTTGTGAACAAAAGATCCAGGGCCTCTCAGTAATATTTTGGTCTAGTACATTATTCAAAATTATCTATTTGCAGCTACTGCCCCAGCAGCAAAAAACCCCACAAGCACATCGGTAATGAGGCACAATGAGGGAACCTCCGTGGAAAATGCAGCTTTGTTTTCTAGGAACTGTACAGAAAAATGCCTCCATGTTTACTTCACCTAAAAGCCTGGGTAAATCCAGGCCCACATTCACGATATCCAAGCATTTACCAACACAGCGAACACATCAAGCTCTCCGCACTCACTGCTGGATGCTCACACATCCCTCGCACACGCACTGGAACCATCTTCCAGCCGAGCTGGGACCGCGATACCCCAGGCGATACCGCTTCATTGCAAGGGATCAGACACCCCTGAAGGTACAGCCCAACCACAACACGGAGCTCTCCTTCCCCCTCACCCTGCACGCCCTGCTCCAGGCACACGAACTGCAGTCCCCCAGCCTTAAGGCACGAACACACCGGGCTGCGCTCCCACCGCCCAGGCAAACAGCGGCTTCCGCCCCGAGCGCCGCGCTGAGCTCGGACCCGCGGGGCCGGGCGGTGCAGGGAGCCGCTCTGCCCGCACTGCCCGGTGCCCCCGCACACACAAACACAAACACACAGAGAGAGCCCCGTGCCCTTCCACACTCGCACACCCTGAGCCTCCGCACAGCTCACACGGAGCCGCTCGCCCCCCACCTCCCCAGGCGCCGCCGGGACCCCGCTCCGCTCGCACACAGGAGGCTCAGCGTGCCCCGATCAGAGCCCGCACCTGCACGGACGCTCGCCCCGCACTCCCGCGGCAGAGCCGGCCCCCAGTTCGCCCAGCAGGGCAGCCCTGACACTGCAACCCACATCCCCCAGAGCCCGTCCGGGGCCTGCAGGGAGAGCCCCCCA
>VZRX01017856.1:3669-16352 GCA_013398075.1 Notiomystis cincta | reverse complement strand
CCGTGTGGCAGCGGCCAGCGCGGGCTCAGGCGGTGCGTGCCGGGCCTCGGCGCCGCGCTGTGCTGTGTGTGCTGTGCCGAGCTGTGCTGTGCTGTGTGTGCTGTGCTGTGTGTGCTGTGCCGAGCTGTTCTGCGCTGTGCTGCGCTGGCAGCAGCCCGGAGCTCTCGGGAGAGCGGCCCGGGGGCTCGGGCAGAGCGGCCCTGGCACCTGGGGAGGGGAGCCTTGGCCCCGCGGCGCTGCTATTTATAGCGGCTCGCTCCGCTGCTCGCCATTCCTTTGGCTCGGGGAGTGCGGGCTGCGCATAAACAACCAACAACCGCCCTGTCACGAACTCCCGAGGCCTGGATTCTGACGCATGGACAGAGATCTTGGTGGATTATCGTGTTGGCGTCTCTGCTGTGAAAGGAAAGTCCACAGCACCTTTTATTATTGGGTCAGCTTCCTAACAAAAACCTTGTGTCATTTCTTCCCAGCAAAGCGCCCTTTGTCAGCAGCGGCGAACATTTTCCACTGCAAACTCATCCCTTGGCTTGTGCACCCTTATTTTAATGTCTCGATGAGGAGCTACAGCAGTAGTGAATCTCTCATTTCTGGTTTATTTTTCTCCCATAGTGTTGCCCACCCTTTTTCTCTGTGCTGATGTGTGATGCTTCCGTTGCTTTTGCTATTCCTTAGCACTTCTCTCAGTCAGACCTCCTGTGGTCCAACTCCATACTCAGTCCAGAATACACCTTACTCAGGGTGGAAGAGAGAACTGGAAAACGAGCCCCCTGGTGAAGAACTTTTCCATCAGGTGGTTTTTTCTGTGCTTTCAGACATATTTGTGCCTTACCTGAGTTAGCAGTCACCAAAAAAACTGCAGGAGTTGCTTTGAAGCTGCCCTGATAGATCTAATTCTGCCTCGAGGGCGCAGATGTACCATAAACGACCTCTCAGGATCCCCTTGCAGCCCAGTGTAGAAGTCCATTACACGGCTCTGTCAACTCCATCATGTTTATGGGCACAAAAGGCAGGGTAACAACTCATACCCAAACAAAGAAGACACTGAAAGGTGACAGATCAGGCACTTGTGTCCTCTCATTTCCTCAGGCTGTAGACAGCCCACCCTTGGATGTGTGTGGTCACCTCCCTGCAGAGCTTGCAAGAGCATGCTCCAAATCACACATGTCCCAAAGGCACACTTAGCAAATCCTTCCCAAGAACATGGCCCAGCAGCTCCCAGCCTATTCTTTTCCTGGCAGACTTGGAATAGAAATCACAAAAGCAGCCTATTCTTACATCTGCTCTGTTTCTTTTCCTTGGGCTTTGTATTCATTTGGACACAGGAGTTTCTTGATAGGAAATGACAAGGGACCAGTGCTGGGGGTATGATAATTCATGGTAAGCACCCACTGAAAGCTGATGGGACTTCTGTCCTTTGACTCCAGTGATACATTAAAAGGAGCTGGAGTAGCCCCTGCCTGGGAAAGGGCCTCTTTTGGACGCTTCATTTCTTGCTAATTTGTTCAAGTTAAAACATTTTGCCTGCAGCTTCACAGATGTGCCTTTATTATTTGCAAAGCATTTTCTGGAAGATTTGAGCTTAAAGGAAGAAAATGTTGAAAAATATGAATTAATGAAGAGACATCCCTTTGCCTTTTGCTATTCCTCTTTATCAGAACAGCTTGAATTCAGAAGATCCTGTTGGTTGCAGACCAGCTGATTGAGAATGGAGGGGCCTGAGCTGTTTTCTTGATAGAGCTCTGTGTCTGAAAGTACTTTGTGCATGATCCAAGTAGCTCAGCAGCTGTCACATCCTCCCCCATTTGGCCACTGGAGTCAGACCTTCTCAGAAAAGTTCTCTGCCCAGCACTGAGCTCCTGGTGCCCCTGCAAGAACATCTCTCCTTAGGCTTGTGGGAGGCTTGTGCAGGATCAGATCCCTCAGTGGACCGGGTCTGAAATCTCTGTCCTGCCGTGCTGGATGGTGGCACATTTGCAAATCGTTTGCTGCAGTTTAATCTGCAGCCCGCAGGAGCCCAGTAAATTGATCCTATACTGTCTAAGCTAAGCTTAATCTTTCATTGTCTGTCCAGCGTGGCTCACAGAGCAGCCAGCTCTGTGTTTACCTCGGACAATTAAAGCGCCCAAAGAGGGGGTCGCTGTGGGTGGAAAGTGCCGTTTCTGTGGATTTCTCCTCGTTTCCTTGCAGATGACATCATAAAGCGCCACAGGAAGGAGCAGGCAGACGGCAGCGCCGCGGGCGACGGCAGAAGGCAGCAGGTCAGGAGCAGGAGCTCAGCCTCGGGGTATGGGCGGCCCCGGTTCCGCGCCTGGAAGCAGAGGAATTTGCAAGGTAGATGGGCCCTTGAGGCAGCAGAGGCCTGCCAGGCTGGAAAACGCATTCTTGTCACAAAATCCGGCTCTTAAACCCTTCTCCAGTCTAATTTCTGTGTCCTGTAAGATGTGCTCAGGCTCTGATTAGCTTTTCTCCCTGTAACAATGGAATATCAGGGCCCTTTCAGAGCATAATTCATCCATCTCTCTCCCTTCCACTCTCTCATGAATTACTAATTTAAAGTGACTTAATATCTATTCTCTATTCCCCTTGGCTTTGCATATTTTAATTATGCCTCTTCCTAATCCTCATTTTCCCAGAGCAGACTTAAATTATCCAAATTACCCCTTCGGTAACTGTATTTGATAGCTCAGTTATTGAAGCTAAATTGTCACTTTTGCCAAGCATGCTATTTTTATGGTGAGGTTTTTTTTAAGGGACCAAGTGATCACACCTTTGTTTTGTTCCACCGGTTTTTACCTACAATCCAAAGTTATCTGCTGCATGAAATGCCATCTATATGAACTTGGTTTTTTTAGTTACTGCTAAGTCACTCCCTGAAGATTTTAGTGATGTTTTGCAGAAATATCTTTGCAGTCTTACACTGGGGTGCCAATCACACACCAGGACATTGGGATCACTGGGAGCAGTCCTTGTCTCTGTTCTGCCTTTGTGTTCTTGGTGTCCACCACACAGTGTCTCACTGAGGATTGTTCCAGTTCAAAACATAATGATGATAAATGCCCTTAGCAAATTGATTTTTCTGTCAAAACCAAGAGGCTTTGATATTTTCCCATACTCAAGCAATTACTGCATCCAGAGGCAAATCCAGTATAATATTTTTTCCCTATTCCTTAGATGTGAGAACAATTCTGTTAATTCACAGAATTATTTCTGGTAGTTTTTGTATTTCATAGGTTTTCAGTGAGCCTGAATCCAGCCCTGCCAAGTGCAGAGACCCACCATGCTGTGTGGTGCTGATTGTCAGTAGCAATTTGGGGAAGCTCAGCATGACTGGGAATTTAGCCCATAATTCATCAGGGGCTCAGTTCACTTCGGTCCCTGCTGAAATGCAGTCCCTTCTGGGCTGAGATGTGATAACCATTATCAAAATGATGATCTGAGGAGCCCAGCACTGTAATGACAGAGGAGGGGGAAGGGTATTATGCTGATTAAACCAGCAAGCAAAGTGCTGTTAATCCCTCTTGGAATATGGCTTAAACCATCTCCCTGGTGGGGGAAAGATGATTTTTAATGACGAGAAATTTGAATTTCAAATCTCCTTGGAAAAAAGAGTCTGTCAGACATGGGAGCTTGTGCCCAGACTGGACTGGCTGAACAGAGGTGCCTTTTGGCCTTCCCAGGTGTGCTCAGCACCAGGCTCTGGTCAGGCACCCAAACATGGGATGTGTGTGTGGGTGGAGGTTCTTCCCCAGCTGCTGACGCTGTGGGGTTTTATTGAAATGTTCTTACATTATTAAATATCTGCCAGACCTTTTGCAGAGATGAAGCCTCCCATGTGTCACACTTCAGGACACACATGACAGAGCGAGGCCTTGGTCCCCAGCTGGTGTGATGGGGTCCCCCTTGGAGGCTGATGGCTCTGTCATGTGTTATTTGTGTTGGGTGAGCCGTGCCTGAGTGCACTGCTGAGCACAGGCTTTCTAATAGGAACAGACTGACAGGGGCATGATTTTGTAGTCAGGGCTGCCTTCTGCACTGGTCCCTGCCATTGCCCTGATGGAATATCCAGGAGGGGCAGCTGAGCTCAGTCTCTTGTCCCCTCCAGGGTGTAGGAGAGCTGTGCAGCAAGGCTTGGTGGCCCAGAGAGCAGCCAAGCAAACTGGGAAGAGATGGGGACAGGCCCAGGGTGGGGGTTAAAGAGAAACAAGACAGGGCAAAACCAGACTGGGGGAATAGGAGCAGGAGAAAAAAATCAAAGGGCCATTGACTACAGCAAGTCCACATCTGGTCAAAAAGAAACAATTTGCCAAAATTGAGTGTTTGTCAGGAGAGGAGCATTTACAACACCTGCACTTCTGCAGTGAGAGGCAAAGGAAATAACAGCTGGCCCCAGAGCTTGTGAACTGCACTGTGTTTTTGTGCATGTTCCCAACAGCACCTCTGGCCATAGGGCACACATAGGGTGTGTGGGATCTGCTTCCCACAGGCCTGCCCTGGTGCCCTCTTGCTTTAGAGCCAGAGCAGCTCAGATGATCCTCACCTGTATTCCAGTGTAGGCAGCCCAGGCTGGTGTTACTCCCTGAGGCTGGAGCCTTCATTCCCTGTGGCAGTGGTGGCCCCTCAGTGCCTCAGAACACTTCATTTGCAATTGCTCCAAGTCAGAGTGGATTGCTGTCTCTTAGCAGTGTGAGATCAATACACACCTCAGTGCCCTCTGCCTGCACAGCTCTGTGCCTGGTTCACACACCCCCAGGGTGTGCACATCTCCCTGGTGCAGCAGCCCTTGGGGGAAAGGGCTGAGAACAGAGGGGCTGTGTGCTCCAGTGACCCTGCAGCTGGGGATAGCAAAGTCTGAAGTAGCAGTGAAGGGGAACACGTCTACTGCTGTTTACCCTGTGTGTGCATTGAGAAGTAGAACATCTGGTTACAGATAATGGAGGTGTTGGTAGACTTGGGGGCACCCTTCAGGACATGCTTGAGCTCCCTGCCTTGGTTCAGAGATCAGAACACAGCATTGTGGTAATTCTGTGCAGGCAAACCCTTGATAAGTGGTGTGAATGGCAGCCCGGTGACTCTCCAGCACTGGGCTGAGCTTCATGGTGCTGGTGACTGTACCCAAGTGACTCTGCTTGGGTGTTGCTTCAGAGGTCTGCTGGTTTGTGATGTAACAGAAATAAATTCCCTCTTGGCATTCCAAGCTGAGAGTTTGTGGTGGTTGGTGTGCCTGTGTCAGCTCACACAGCGACTCAGAAACTTTCTGTGTCATTACCACTACAGAATTTTATTATGTGGAGTAATTAGGTTTGGAAGCACTGTGCCTCAGTGTGGCAGCTGAGCCTCTTGCTCAACACTTCAGCACTCTCCAAAATCATCAGCAGGCTTAGGGGACAAGGTTAAATGCAGGACGGACAGAGGGTGTGCATGGATCGAGATCGCACAAAAGCAGCAGCAGGTGTCCCCTCCAGTACGGAGAGTGATGGTATGTCAAGCCAAAAGAAAACAAAAGTATATATATATAAATAAAAATTATACTGTAATGTGGGCCCTCAGAGCTATTTCAGGCTGCTGTGGGGTTGGCTTTGGGATGCTCAAGCCACATGTACTTCTGTGTCTAAGGGCTTTTTCTGTTTCATAGTTCATTCATAGCAATGTGAGCTCTGACAGCAGATTGACAAGTCTCCTGATGTGGGTGTTCCTGCCTTTACGAGGAACTAGAGTTGTGAAAGGCTTTTCTCTTCTGTATTCTTTCACATCTAATAATGTGTATGTCAGTCCTACATACAATAAGAATGCTAGAGAGACACTGGAAAAATTATTTAATATGAATGAGCATGACTCTTGCACCACTATTTGTGTAGATATTCCTGTATCACATTAAGTTAATCTTGTAATCTATTTACAAAACTGTAGTCATAAATCAAATTTTGAAGGCTGCTAAAATAAGAGGGCTTTTTTGTAGGACCGAACCGATTCAGAAGAGGGTTTGGACAGCAGCAGTTCAGCCGGAGGCAGTTCAGGAACGCTTTGCCCGGTCGCAAGAGACGAGCAGCAGCTGCATTCGATGGCGTGAGCCCTTTAAATCGCCAGGCACTGCCTCAGGAGGTAGGGCAATGAGGGGGGTTTGGCTTTTCCCAAATGCCATGTAGAAATCTCCTCGGTTTTATGATCCTGGATCACCCCAAAGAACAATCTACATAAAAAACACCATCTTTTGTATGCCTGGGCACAGCATTTGTATGCATAGGTGAGTACAGACATACATGCATATGGAATAGCAATTTTCCAGTAGGTTTTATAAGCTTCTGACTTAGCATAATTTTACTGATCAGTTCCCGTGGGTTTTGCAAAAAAAGATTTTTTAAAAACTGATCTTAAAAGGTTTAAAAATATTTCCATAAAAATTAATTCCATGGCATCTCATCTTACTATTATCATTTAGAGGAGGTGTGGTAAGATTCTTTGTTATTTGTTCTCCACCCAGAGCGTTTTCCAATTTCCTGTGAAGCCAAAGAACAGACTTGGTGACTTGTTAGGTGACTGGTTCAGAGACATAATTTCCACCAGAGACACTGATTCCCAGTACTGTGACAGATAGTGTGAGAGGCAGATGGGTTTTCCTGCACTGATGAAAATCCTCTCTTTTAGGAGGTCATGGATGCTCACTAAGCTTTTTTTAAAAAAATGCAGGTGCTGAACACGATGGCACATTTTGTGGATGTGTTGTAGGGGCATAAATAAGAAAGCCCTAAACTGAGCATGCATGTGCAAGGAGTGAGGTTATTCCTGGAAAAAAAGACCAGGATGACTCAGATATTGAGTGTGGCTGGTATGTACAGAAAGTAATAAGCAGTTGCTAGGAGGCAGAGTTCTACAGTAGCTTCCACTTTGCAGGGATAAACCAAAGGGGAGGAACATGGAAATACACTTCAGTCAGTGGTACTAACAGTGAAGGTAGCTGTCCCACAGAAATAAACAGGCTGGAGCCTGGGGAAGTTTGTGTTGGAACTGCAGGACAGACACTGCTGAGGGGTCTCCTGGTGTGTTCCACACCTCAGGCTGTGGCCCAGGCAATGTCTGTGTCCAGACAAGAACGAGCTGATGACCAGAAGGAAACCCCAGCAGGGCTGTAATGCACGGCTTCTGCGAGATGTGCTCTCCATGGGCTGATTGTTTTTTTCTTCTTTGATTTCTGCAGCATTAGAATGAAACATTCTGGCACCTGTAGTTCCCTGTCCAGGAGCTGAGGCACACACCCTGACTGGCTGTTGACAGCAGTGTCAGCAGCAGTCAGTGGAGAGCAGGACGTTGTGTGCTGTCCCTTGCCCTCACTCCCTGTTCTTGTAGCGAGATTGTGCCGCAGGTGACAACTGCTGAGGTCTCACTGCTCTTTCAGGGCAACAAGAAGAGCAATGCTTTTGCCAAAAGCAGCAGTGGGCAGCAGGAGGAACAGCCCCAGATATCTCCAGCCTCCAAGAGATTCAGAGCAGATGCTGCCAGCATCCGTGCCCCAGGGAGAAGGTAAAACCTTTGGTAACTTGGGGTTATTTTGATTTTCAGTGATTGCCTGTGCAGCTCACGGGATCCTGCTCTCTGTATGTGCCAGCTGGGCGTGGCTACAGCCATGTGCTTGTGCAGCATGAGAAAAATGCCCCTGGGTATGTTAGGAAGGCACCTGGAAAGAAAACAACCTCGTACTCATAGTTAATAATGCTGATATTAATTGTCATTTTATTTCAGGAAGCACACAAAATATGACCTGTGTACTTTTATTAAACTTTGTTTCTTTTGAAGGGTGAAATAGCATTTATTTTCATAAAGGCAGGAAATACAGATTCCAGCCATAAGGGATAGGCAGAGACAGGGAGTCTGTCCCAGTGAGGGGCTGCAGGAGCAGACTGTGCCCCAGGAGCTGTGAGGAAGGCAGTGTGCCAGGTGCTGGGCAGTCTTGGTGCCTGTCTCATCGAGATCATTGTGTTCTCTGAGCTCGAGAGGAAGCTCCTTGCAATCCTTTCTCTGCTCTGAGCAGAACAGGGACTGAATAACAGAGGGAGGTCCTTTCTGACCTGATTTTTTTCAATTATCTTTCTCCCATGTTTTTTACTTTTAATGAGCAAAGTTGAGGACACACAAGCTGTTGTCTCATTTGAGCAGAAAATCAAGTTCTTATGAAATCCTTTGCTGGCAGAAAAACCTGTTGGGCTGAACTCAGTAACACACAGCCTCATTTGCTTCTTACACTACTCTTTAAGACTAGCTTGGGTTAGGTATTTTGGCATTAAACGTTAGGAGAGACCTGGCATCATCTTCACCTCTTTCTCTCTGTCCTTTTCCAGCAGGCCTTTCCTGCTGAACAGGGGACCAGCGTTCCAGCAGAAGCGGGTGCAGCAGTGGTTCTCCAAAGCCCGATTCCAGAGAGGGGTCAGTATTGAGACACTTCTTGTGCAGTCTGCTGGTAGTGACAAACCTTCAAATTTACCTTTGCCCAGTTGTAGCTTTGCTTCCAAAAGTAACTGGGGGGAGAGAGGTGGATGATCTGAACACTGTATGTATTGGTAGGAAAGTATTTGCAGGCAATTTTTAATGCAGCTTGGTATTCTGGCAGCTGGAAAGTAAATCCTGGGAGGGTGATAAAAATAAACCTTGCAGTTCATAGAGCAGCACAAGCAGGGCAAGGTAAAGCCACCCCATACACATCACTGTGCCAGTGGGAAAGCCCAGATTAGCACATTTCTTGACAACTTGCAAGGAAGGAGCTCTTCAGATACACCAGACAAAATCCTGGAAAATGAATCTTTTCTGAGAGCTAATTCTTTTCAGTAATTGTTTTTAAATATATTTTACAGCAGATGGATTCTCAAGGAGAAGGGAAACCGCCAAGGATGAGAAGGTAATTGGTGAACAAAGGCACAATGCAAATAGGACGTGCTGTTTCACGCTTGAGGCTGGATAAATCTCCCTGTCTCTGCAGGTGGCAAGTGAAGCCCAGCCCGGGAGCAATTCTGACGGTTTCTGTGGTTAATCCCCAGGCGGGCCAGACCAGCGCGTAAGTAAATGAGGTGATTTGTTAGGGTGGGAGCCCTACAAAAGCCATTGCAAATCCCTTTAGCATTATTGCAGCTTCACTTCTATAATGAGTGTGCAGTGAATGGTTCAGACCCAAAATGGTTAGCAAATGATGTCTGGTTCCTTTCCCAGTATATCAGAAGATAAAAATCTCCTGTATTTACCTGTAATTACATGGTAATCTGTAATTACCATGACCTCGTTTGTTGTGCAGAGTGAGGAGAAGTGGCAGCACCATTGTGGGAGGAGGTGGCAGGCTGGTTGTCCTGGTTGTGGGGTGCTGGGAGAAATGGGGTGTCCCAAAGGGACACATTGTGCTCACTGCGGAAGATGAGCTCAGAGGCTGGAAAGGGGCACTGCAGGACCTGGCATCCAGCTGGGGGCAGAGAGAAGGGTGGGCACTGTGCATGTTCTGGGTGCAGAGAGCACCCCTCAGTAGCCTGGATGTGATGATCCCCAGTGCTGGAAGTCTGCCTGCCTGGCTGCTCTCCTGGCTGCCTGTGGACTCTGCCAGGGGTCAGACACACCACGGGACGGGTGGAGTGTGTGGGTGTCTCCTTTACTCCGTGCTGGTTTGCAGAGCATGGGAAGTGCGCTGCCTTAGCACCCTGAGTGAGTGCAGCTCTGTGCTTTCCCCAGGCCGGGATCCAAGCGCCCGTTCCTGCGAAGCCAGAGACCCCCGGCACGGGTGGCCAAGCCCCAGCCCAAGGGGGTGCTGCTGAGATTCAACTTCCGCGCCATGGCCAACCAGGTAGAGGATTGTCGACGGCACAGGAGGCACCTGGCTCCCCGCAGCAGCCCCGCCACTGAGCTGCTACCGTCACACTCAGGTTTCTGGGGCTGCCAGCTGGGTTTATCTAACACAGCCTGGGAGGAAAGTCCCGTAGCTGTGTTGGCCAGGTTGCTCACAAAACTGAAGGCACTTGAGAAGACTGTTCAGCAACTACAGACTCAGCCCAGTTTTCCCCACTGTGGTGGCTTGTCCTGGCCTGTCCATGTGCTTGCTTGGAGCAGGGGGATCCTGCTGATGAGCAGTCCTGGCCAGAGGGGACTGTTTCACTGTCAGTGCTTCCCATTCCTCAGAGACACGTGGCACTTCTGGGCTTTGCTTGCTCTTTGCTTTGGTGCCCTTGTTGGTGTCACATTTTTCCCTGAAGTACGGTCCAAGAGCCCCGGGGCAGCTGAGAAATCCTGCTCCACGTTCTTCACTGCCGGCGTTTCTTGTCTGGACGGTTTGGTTTTCCCCGATGCCTTGTGCTCAAACGCCATCTGCTTGCTCCTGTTCTTGCCGAGGACGCCCTGTGCCTTGGGGCCGGGAGCTGCTTGGAGGTGTTGCGGCCGCACACAGCCTGTCGAGCTCCCTGTCTCTGTGTGCTGAGTGGTTTAATTGACTAACCAGCTGTGAAACACCAGCCTGACTGATGGGCTCTAATCAATACCCCGCTACAAGTTTGGCTGTGCTTTGCCACAGGACCAGGGACTGACTGGCTCTCGCTTTCCCCTGCAGACCAGCCTGACGCTGGATGAGCGGTTCTCTGGTCTGAGGAATAAGCGGCGCTTTACCGCGGCCAGGAGCGCCGGACGGACGGTCACCATGCCTTAGGACCATGCTCGACACAGGGACTGCCTCTCACAGTCCGGGCTCCGTGACAAGGGCTCAATAAAAGTCACTAGATTCCCTTTGAGATAGCTGATTTGGCAACGTGCTGTCTCCTTCCTTACACACAGAGTGAATGAGTGAATGAGGGCAGGGATGAGGCAGGATGAGAGTTTGGGCCAGAGCACAGGGCAGGTGGGCCATGGGTAGGGTGGTGGCAGGGGATGAGTGGAGATGGATTTGCTGGGAGAGCCCTGCTGGGAAGCTGTAGGGCTGGCACCAGCCCTGTCCCCTGGCCAGGGGGTGCTGACCAGGGTGGCTCCTGCACGTAGGAGGGGGTACCACAGAGCCTTCCCTACACTGTCCTATGGGTGGGACAGGGTTTGAGGATGCTGTGCCTGCCCACGTGGGAGACAGAGTGAAGCAGAGCATGTGTAGAGCTGAGGGGGGTGCCCCAGCAGTGGCACTAGCGGGGGTGCTGCAACTGCCCTCAGTCCCCAGCATCCACCTAACTGCCCAACTTGTGCTTGCAGGCGTCCCTGCCCCGAGGTTTGCAGTGTAAGACCCCTCCACCCTCAGAATGTCTCACTTTGCCCTGTCAGGCCTGAGCACCTTGCATTTCTCTGTGGGTTGCTGTGCTGTTCTGCCTGCTGCTGGCCCAGCTGTGGGGAGGGGTGAGCTGTGCCCTGCCGTGCTGCTGGAGTGACCGTCCTCAGCACGGGGCACACACGGGCTGCCCCAGCCCACACCACGTTTGCCAGTGCTGAGTAGCTCTGCATTAGGGTTTGTAGTTGCAGCTCTACCCATGCTCAAAGCAGCAGCATAATCAAACTATCAGCAGCAGCACTCTGATAAACGTTGGCTGAGATGTTAATGAGCTGGGTTTAGACATTTGTTAATGAAGCCCTGCATCAACCCTGGTTGATGCTCTATTCTCCACCCACTGCTGGAACCCAGCACTGAACGTGCTGGACACAGGCTGTTACTGGGCTCTAAGCTGTACTTCTAAAAGGAAATATTTGATAGACTGCTTTACATTTTACACTGAGCATCTTTAACAAGAGACTGGACTTGCATTGGTTTTATAGGAATGTGTGAAATGTTAGTTGATGAAGCAGTGATGTACTAGTCCAGTGCACTGAATAAAAAACTAACTTGTCGAATGTCACCTCTGGTTATTTCCTTTCCTTCAACAGCTGTTTGGTGCAAGTTCAGCTTCTCAGTGTGACACTGCATGGGCTGCTGCTTTGGGGGAAACTGGTCCCTGTGGGTGCCCACCTGCAGGCAGTTTACTGCTTTAAAAGCTGGCTCCAAAGCTGTGAGGTTTTCAGTAGATATTTTGTAAAATCTTTGCTGTGATCTCTTTTGCCTTGAATATTATTGGCAAAATTATCAGGGCAGTCCTGGCTCCAAGTATGTTCAAAATTAAACAAATGCACCCCAATGCCCAGGTTAATGAACTCGGGAGGAGGCATCGCCCCTTCATGCAAATAATCTGTATGTCATGGAAGCTGAACAAGAAGCACTGTCACAAAAGGCAGCATCCCTGATCTCAGTTGCCTCCTGACTATAAATATGGACAGAAGGTGGCAGACTCGCCAGGAGAACCTGAGCACTTCTTCAGTCAGGTTGCAAAGGGATGGAGCCATTCAGTCCTTAAAGAACAGCTGAGTGAGACGCGTCCTCTTGCTGTTCAGAGCGCACCCTGATCCTGTTCTCCAAAGAAATGTCTTTTAGTAATCTGTACTTTATAATCTCTTAACCACTCCTTAAAATTGAGGGGTTGGGGGATGAAACCTGCTTTTTTCCCTAGCTTGATTCCCTTGCAGCGCTGAGTGATTTTTATGTAGCAGGAGATAAAACAGACTTTGCACTGAATTCACAGTGCCGGGGCAGGTTCGACCGCAAGACCGAGCGGTGCCTGAGGGCAGCGGGCAGGGCCGCGCTCCCGGCGTCGCCGGGGCTGCCGAGCCCGTGTTCTCCGTGCTCCTTCGGCTCCGAGGCCCGGCTGCGCGACCGTCCC
>VZRX01017854.1:209879-257771 GCA_013398075.1 Notiomystis cincta | reverse complement strand
TATATATATATGGCCTTAGTTCTTGCATGGAAAGTGTGCACAATCTGGTTAATGTAATATCTGCTGCACCCTCAAGGTAAGAAAGTCCTCAATTGGATTTTATAAAAAAGTTGCTTAATCTTGAATGTGTCTGGATCTTGTTATGCCTAATGGAGCCTGACAGTGGGTAGAGTTGAAGTCAGAGAAAAGAATATTGTATTTAGAAGCCTCAATGGGGCCAGGCAAGATGGCAGGGTGTTAGTGATATGCCACTGTTGACTGGGAAATAGGCTGTAATTTACTTCAGGAAATAGGTATTTCTAGGTTAGTCATCAGTTATCCAAATTCTTGTCTGTCATTCCTTGCAATGTATAGGAGAATATACTGTGTGCTGTAACAGCAAACTGAGGCTGTCACTCACACATTAATGTCTAGGAAATAAAGGAAATAAAAAACCCCAATGAACAAGAATTCCATGTGTGCTTTCAGAGCTCCATTTGCTTTGGTGTGAAGGCTCACTGTGCTTGTTGGCAGCAAGGTTTGAATTCTCCAGTGCTGGCAGCACAGCCCTCTGCCACTGCCACTACACAACTACAGGGGCATCTTCTGAGAAGGGTGGTATCAAACAGTGTTCAGATATGCTGGAACTTTACAGCTGGTGCATCTGGAAGAGTCTTTTTTGTGAAGTGCCTGGTACACTTGGTGCAAGAGCTTGGCACTTGAGCCAAACAAAACAGTAACTGAGAGAGCATACGACTGCTTTATAAGTAAATTGTGGTAAATGTCACTGAGAAAAAAACCCACCACTATTTAAACCAAAGGAATCACGATACATTTAGTGGGAAAATGAAAAGAGTTCTAACTATCAAAGCAGTGAATGCAGTGGGAACTGAAGACTTGGGGTTTGAGATATTTTTTTATGAGTAGATTTGTATGACAAAGTGGTTTTGGACTTAAAGACTTGGGACATCAGTTTCTTATTATAATCCAAGATACAATGAAAAGAGTAAAAGGGCCATTGGAAACATATACCAAGTTTTTAATTTCATGTCCTGGTACATCCACAGAAATTCATTCTGGCCTTGAGGCTCACCACCACTGAAAGACTAAACATTTTTTAAACAAAGTGTATAAGTTGAATGAAGTTAGGTTTGGTTATTCTGTAATAGAGGAAACTTGGGGAATAGCCAGTTGCTGCAGGAACTGGGAATAAAGCCTTCTGACTAAATCAATGTTAAAAGGATTTCATGGTGATGGGAACATGGCATTGGCAGGGGTGCCCATCTTTCTAGGTTAGCAGGTAGAGGATGCCATGCCACAGACTATACTGGACATCTTTTAATGACAGTAGATACATCAGCCCCAGTTTCTTGGATTTTAAGGGTGGGTTGGGCAGGTTTGCTTCACAGTGTCTCTAAAATCACAATGCCATTCCAAATGTAGTGTTTAATTAGTATTTAAAACTTCTGTGTTTTATTGTTAGCAGGCTGTTGTCATAGTATCTCTCCCCTAGAGCTAAAGAAATGCATCTCTTTCACTAAGAAGAGCTTGTTTGGGTTGGTCCAACCCTGCATTTTGACAATGTCTGTCATGTTACAAACTGTCTTCAGATTGAAAATAAATATTACAGAAACACTTCACAGTGTTTTGGTATTCTGTTCATGCAAGAATGCCAAGTTCTAGGGGAAGACAAGGCTTCTCCCTGTTTCTCATGATAGCAGCTTTTGTAACTTCCTTATCAAATTGCTTGAGATTGTCACACATACACACCTTCAAAGCTCGTTTTACCTGGGGTCTGCTACCTCTGGCATCAGATGGCCTTCATGAGACCATCAGTGTCACCCAAGCAAGCAATCCCATAGCACATTTATAATTTTATAATGTATAGAATATGTATGTGTGGAGAGGATGATGTTGAAGTCTAGGAGTTTTATTGCTTGTAATTTCACCACTGCCCCTTCTCTATAGGCACACCCTCTTCACCTCCCTTTGTCCTCTTTCCAGTTTACTAGCACTTAGTCCCTTTTAAAGATTTAAGTCTCCTTTGGAACCTTTCAGACAGTAGTTAAGTTTCAGCTTCAGCATATTTTTTCTTGCTCCCTGTTTTGGAGCACTGCTGCTTTAGCACCAGGCTTATTCTATCCCAGAGATAGTTGTATGGGGACAATTTGCAAAGCTGCATATGAGTGGAGTGGAACTGGGAGCACTCCCAGTTTCAGTCTGACTGTGCATGAGGAGGATGCACCCCATCCTCCTGCCTTATCTTGGCAGGTGCAAGGGAGAAGTGGGTGCAGGGTCCAAAGGGTGCAAGGGCACACACTGACCTCGTCTCTGCTGTGAACAGTAGGAGAACCAGCACAGTTGGCTCTGCTGGAGTCCTCCCTCTGAGCTCACCAGGTTATGTATCTGTGTAATCTTTCTCTTTTCTGGTTGGAATAAACCTTTCTTGAGCAAAAATAGCCTAGATCTTAGATGAAGTCTTACCAGCCTCTAATGAGATAGTAATAACTCCCAGGACTACCAGCCAAGATTTTAATGAGGAGGGGATCCCACTTGCCTTTTTCACACCTTTGCTAAATGTTTGTCCACAGACAGGTTATAAACACCCAAGTAATTCTGCTCTGTCACTTCTCCATTTCTTAAAGACCAGGTTTACCATTTAATTCTATTTGCTTCCATCTCATTTCTGTTATGCTAGGTTTCCTTTTTTTCCCTGTGTGAGTCCCATTCTTCACTGATTAAATGTTGCCTGCCAACTTCATCATCTCCAAATTTCATTAGCAAGCACAAACTTTTGGGTGCACATTATGAATGCAAATATTTAATAAGATCATTCCCACTAACAGATCTTTCAAGGTGGGTAATCTCACTCCAAGGCTATAATTATCCTTATAGCACAACATAGTATTATATCCTCTTTAGTCAGTTCCTTTCCTGTCTTAACAATTCTATTTATCTCCACGTCTTCTGCTCAGACTAACAATTACAAATGTCATTGTAACAGCTACTTTTGTAAAGTCGTGATAGATTAATATCTACCCCATTTTCCTTGCTTTTATAAAAGGCAGTTATGAGAAAAAGGTACCAGATTAATCTGTCTTCCTTTGGGAAGCTCGTTTTGCATGTAGGAGTTTTCTGTGCTTATACACCTGTGGGTAGATTTCGTGAAAAGTGTTTTAGCTTGGGAACTCCCTGTGGTCATAGCATTATTTGCATCTGCCTAAATCAAGGCTTTTGTAAGACACTTCATAATTTCTGTCATCTGCAGACCCTTCATTGTCCAAAGCTAGACTGAGAAATGACCCAAAATATAAAAATATAAACTGATATAAAAATCTGCTAAATTTCATATGATTGTAAGATGATTTTTTCACTGCCCTGATGATGGCAAGGTGCCAGGTATTATTTTCCTCCTGTTGAAAAGACTAAACAAAAAGCCAGAAGCAATCTGTTATTACTTGCTGGGAGGACCTGTCCTTTCTTTTGCTGCCAGCCTCTTGCTGATATCTCTGCTTGTACAGCAAGTAAAGTATGTCCAATTGTGTAGGCTGCAAAAAAAGACTGAGAAGGAGCTTGATATCTTGCTTAAATAGAAACAGGCACCTTAATAAAGGCTACTGATCTTAAGTTTATCGTGTACTATACTGATCACTGGGCTTTGAAAGCCAATCTTTATGTAGCCTCATTCCGTTTAAGAGGCATTGTGCACCTATACCTGAAGGCACAATAAGATAAATTCTTTTTCGAAATGCCAAACAGCTGATTTCACCGGTTACACTGAAGTCCAAAGAGTGAAAACATTAAAATTATTAATGGTAGGTGCTTTCTACTGGGCCTAATATTTGGGGTCAAATTTCTTCCTTTGGTACAGAAACAGAACTCTCTGTCACCAGTGAGAATGGTATGTGGAGAGGAGAGGTGGAAATGAAAGCCTCACTTATCTAAGTTCTATTTATCATTTTTGAAATTGGCATTTTCTAAAAGTACTCAGAAACAATCCGATTATGCTAAATAAAGTTGCTTTTTCACTAAAAGAAGGCATGCAAGCAGAGGTTCACGCAGCAGTTACCCAAGGTTTACACTGTGGCTATATCCAAATCAGAATTCTGTTGTGCTAGATGCTGGACATCCACAAGGACAGAAAAAAAGTTAGATTCATTTTATTTACCTAGATGCAATGAGCTTTCAATTGCTGTTACTTGAGAGAAAGGATCATTGTGGCTGTTAGTGGTCCTAAGGCAACTTTTCCCTTAAGCTTTTGATACTGTGATTCCATGTCTTTCAGACAGAAAGAGAAAAATCCAATAGCTAATTAAAAATAGTCTCCTCAGAAATACTGAAAAAGACCAATTATTTATTTCTTTTAAGGAGAAAGTAAATCTCTAAAAATCTAAACTTTTGAAAGGATTCAAGTCTCATAATGGGTATTAGATGAAGAGTGAAAAATACTTTCTCCTCAAAGTTTAAGAACTTTTTAATGTTTTGCCTTATGAAAGTTTACATGTTCATCTTACAGGTGTATTCACCTAATTTATAGGTTTGAGTGGGTTTTAGTTGCTTTTACTGTCCAAAACCTTTGCAGTTCTATAGCAATAGGCACATCAAGTTGTGAACTGATTTAGTACTTGGAAACCTCCGGTTGCCCTTAGTTGTAGCATTTATCCAAGTGCAGCACCAAGTAGCAAATTAGCTTCCCAGCTAACATTGAGTAGTTTGGACAGTTCTAAGTAAATTGTTTTTGTTGAGCTGATTGTTTTAAAATTAAGCCTCCAAGCACTGAAAGAATCAGCAATGCCAAAGGAGACTCAGAGCCTGTCTTCAAAGTTATGACAAGTCAGGCACTTGGCAGTTTTCACAATGACCTATATTTTAATATGGGCTATTGGATTATTTCTAAAGAGGCTTCTTAGCCATAAAAGAATTATGCTCATTGGCTGGGCTGTGGCAAAAATACAATTGAATTAAGGATTGAAATAATTTAGGATCCAGCTGGACAAGTTGTCCCTGCGGCTGAGCAGTAACAGATGTATTAAGCATTGGAAATTGCACAGAAAAAAGGTATAATTGATCTAAGGTAACCTCACTACTTTATATTAAATAAATCAATGCTGATAAGCTGAAAGGTTAGAAGCAAGAAGCTGAATTGAAGGAAGGTGGACTTGAAAAAAAGCAACTCTGGGTAAAACAAGTTAACTTTTATGTCCTAAATATGGTAGGGACTATGGACACCCATTTTCTCTAAGTACAGTGGCTGTGAATTTCCAAATCAGCAAAGCCCTGGGAAGTGTTGGGGAGGGCGAAGGAGGGGTTGCATTTTCTATGTGAGAAACAAAAACTTATAATTAGCCACCTAGGTGTTAATTCGTGCATCTGCAGTCAATCACCTGTGAGAACCACAGTGGCCCACAGGGCTCGCTCACAGGTACCTGTATCGGTCTCTGCTGTTCAGCTCTGGGGTGGAAGAGAAGGCTGCATTGTAACAACCACACCACACCGAGCAGCTGAGGTTTTTGGACTGCAGTGTGCATGTGCAAGTGTGTTAAAAGAAGCAGGTAAGACCAAAATGTTGGCCAGCAATGTAGGAGCCAGTAAATTCCTTCTGGAGACACTCAGTGCCTGAACATTAGCAAATGCAGAGGTGCTGCAGGAGGAGGCTGTAAAATGAAGAACAACACACTTTTCTAGTTAAAAGTGTTTTTTTTGAAAAGTCAGAGGAAAACTTTACAAGGTAAGAACAACTTCAAATAAACTTGTGTATGTATTTAATGTAGCTGGAAATGCTGCAGGGTAGTAGAAGACAGGAATTCCCTGTTGTTACCCACCGAACTCCTACTTCCATTTCTCCATTTCCGGACTAAGCACAAACGGTTTCATTAGGAACTAACCTTGTTTTGCAAAGAATGAAAAGAGATATTAAACAAATATTTGAATTACTGCTTTGGGTGTACCTTTAGCAAAGTGAACCCAAACTCGCACGGCTCTCGTGCTTTGGGTGTGCACATATTTAAGCTCGCACGGCTCCTGGAGCCGCGGACGGAGGCACAGGAGGGGGCAGAGGCAGCCTGGCCCGGCGGGGCTGCGGGTGTGTCCCGGTGTCCCGCACAGCAGGAGCGCCAGGCGGGGCGGGTTTGTCCAGGCCGCCTTTGCTGGGCTGCTCGGGGAGAAACTCAGCTCGGCTCCGGGCGCTCTGGGCCTTGCGCGGCGGGCAGCGGGGACGCGGGCGGGAGCGGCTTTCCGTGCACCTGCGGCGGGAAGGCGGAGAGCGGCCCTTTGCTCTGCCCTGAAGCTCCACCTGCTGGCTGCGCTCCCCGCAGCCTCGGGAGCGGCCGCAGCGCCCCGGCCGCGGGCAGCCGCGCTCGGCGGCGCGGAACGGGCGCGGCGCAGCCCGGAGCCGGCGGAGTCCCCTGAGGGCAGCCGGGCCTTCCAGCTGGGCTCTTGCTCCGCTCAAACACCGCAGAGCCCCGAAAAGAGCTCCGTAGTTTCCCCCATAAATTAAAGACACCTGCTTTGAGAATGAGGAAGATCCAAACTTCCCTGATGGTGCAGCAAATATGCTGATTTAAAGCATATACTTGAGACCTGGGCATAGCAATGATAAAGGTCAGTCCCGAATGCAAAATCAAGCAATCAAAGTTTAGGAAATGTTGTTAAGATAATGTTTCAGTTAAGATTTTGCTGTGGCACATATGAATAGAAGAACTGATATTAGAATATGGCTCTGCCTGTGACATTCCCCTGACAGCCACCCTCTTGACACCAGACATCTTCTGTCTCTGCCACTTCCAGGAACTGAAACTTTTGTCACCTACTAATTCCATGCACAGAAGCCGACACCAAATTTTGTCTGGTTGTGTCTTGTCCTCAGCAGGGAGGGATCTCTGATGTAAAAGAAAGGGGAATAAAAATTCTGATTTTGAAGTTAGACATAGATTAGAAGAATCAGTTGCTTCCTACTTAATTTCAAATAAATTAACTGAGATGTAACCAGCAGGTAAACATGCAGTCATCCTTCCTTGCTGTGATTGTTTAGTTTTCAAGCTGCTCTTAATCAGAGTATTTTTCTTGCATCTCAGCAAACAAAACCATAGCAATGTCTAAACATAAAATTATGTAATTAAAAATATGTTGTTACTTTGGTCAGCTAAACCTTAAGTTTTTGTTTATATACTGAAATAGTAGTGATACCAGAAGATTAATCAGCATGAGAGAGTCTTTGTGAGACATTATATTCTGAAGGAAAAATGGAACATTCAGATGCATCCTCAACAGAAAAATATCTCTCACTTTCTGAAGATTTTCATGCTGCAATCTCTTGGTGTCCAAGTGTATAATTCCTTGTGGTCGAGGTCCAAAATTATCATAGAACAATAAATTGTACATCCTCACTCCTAATTCTTCAAAGGAGCTTTTAGACTGCCGGCAGCCTGTTGTTAATATTAGTTTGGGCAAGGATCAGCCTGAGCTTCCATGCACACTGCAGAAGGAAGTCAAAGGGCCTGTCTCATTCCCAGCTTCTGCATCTCATTCGGAGCTTGTGGATTTTCGGAGGGCTCTGGCTCCTGCTGGCTCCACAGCAGCGTGGTTTGCCCAACTCCAGCTCCAGTCCTTCCAGTGAGGGCTCTGAGCTAAGGAAACTGATGCAGGTGAGTGGAGTTAGACTCCAGACTTTCAGAGGAAGTTGAGAAACATGGCTTCTCCTTTTTTTCTTTTCTGGTTTTTCTTTATCAGAGAGTAAGAAAAAAGAAGAAAGAAGATAGGGGTGGATACTGCTTGGTTAGGACTTGTGTGTGCTCCAGCTAAGAGCTGGCTTGTTAATTTAGCCTGGAAGAAGCTAAGGTGAGTGAATTTGCTGGACTCTGACCTCCAGTTAGCACAGGACCCCTTTCAATAAATTAACAAGTAGGGAGGAAATCATGATGGAGTTTGAGGATGGGAGGATGAGTTGTTTGAGAGTGGGAACCTTCTTCCTATATAGTTTTTTTTCTTCATCAGGGCTGTGCTTTCAGAGATCCTAGGTCAAAATTGGAAGGCAATCTCTACATTAAAGGAATATTGTTTCCATAGTTATGCCAGTATATGCTGATTTAGCAAGACTAGAAAAGAAAAAATAAGATGGAACCAAATGAAGTTGGTATGGTCAATAGCTTCTTCAGGGAGAGGGCTACTGAAAGCAAAACTATCCATATTTTACATCTAGGTCAGTGACTAGTTTGTCTGCTTTTTTTTGGTACAGAATTGCTGCAGTTGCCTTCAACATCCCCCTTTTCTGTGGGCTTCATCCCCCGCAGCTCTTGATCTGTGTGTCTGTAAGGAGGCATAAGCAGGGCTGAGTGCAGCGACAGCACTTCAGCATTCTCTTTCTCAATCAATTAATAATTAACATTGATCACTGATGACTCCCAGATTATTTATCTTATACTTTTCCCTGTTTTCTCTTATCCTCATTCTTTCTTCCCTTTTTCTGCGTTGATCTCAGCAAAACTTTGTTCCAGACCCTACAGGGAGAAGGAGAAAATGGGTCAGAGCTACAGAGGCAGCAGCAGGGCACAGTCTCCTTACTGGAACGAGTCTGGGGCCAGGAACAGAGGAGTGCTGGAAGCTTCGTGCTGTGTTCCTGTGGTATAATAGCACAGCTCTGATGGCACACTAATTCAGTTTTTTACTTTTAGGAACCACTAAGGCGGTACTGATTCCTCCTTAGCTGTGCTAGTTCGTTATCATACAATGTGATTTTCTGATTCTGGAATACAGTCTGTAGAACCTATTTTCTGGGTTCTGTTTCTTGGCAGATCAGCCTGATAATGCAGCTTCCAAAAATGTGCATGAAAAGGTCAGGTTTCTGTGCTGAATAAATTATTATCTGTATTTTGGTGGGGGTTGGCCCCTGTTGTTACAGGTTCAGTGAAATGCTCAAAATAAAGGCCAGTCCAAACCCTAAAGAATTCAAGTTTAAAAAAAAAATTAGAAAAGAATATATGGTAGGCTCACATCAAAATCCCAACATTTTGGAAGGAATTTGGATGTAAATTGGATCTTGGAAGCTCTGGAGGATTTATAATTAAAAATACCAAATAAAATCCTGGTAGAAGCCTTGCCATGTCATTGCTGACATTAACACTGGGCTGCTTTACTGGGATTGATAGATGCTTTCTTCTCTCTTGTTTAATAATGTATTTCCTCTTGGAGGAAAACTGTGGTAGTAAAACTCAGCAAAGCCAACAATGTGTCTCATAAACAAATTAATTTCCTTCTTCAAACATTGTTTCATTCAAAAGCAATACATTCAAAATTCCTTTTAGTGCTGGGTTTTTAATTGGTTCCTTTTGCAAGAATGAAGCAGCCACTCTTTGAATCTTGAAGCTTGCTGAATTTGTTAAAATTTGCTATGTTTTCTTGTGTTGGGAATGCAGTCTTTACTGAATTGCAGTAAGGGAATGATCCTGGTAATACCATTAATGTAGGATTTTACTTAGTGTTTCGTAGGAAAAACCCACACATTTGCTTGTAATGGTGAGCATTTGCCTGTAATATGTATAAAAAAAATCACCTCTGACTTTTCCCTAGAGGGATGCAATTGGGTTTCAGGATTGTTTAATGGTATCTCAAACAAACAAATGAGGGATACCTTTTCCTGTAGTGAGCAGATCTCATCTCATTTCATCTGCTTCTGAAAGAGCCTCAAATTGCTAGTGGTCAGACACTGAGTGGAATAATTATGCAACCAAAGTTATCTTGATTTTAGAATTAATATTGCTGGAAGAGCATTAATATTTCCTGGAAGGCTGTGGTTTAGGTTAGTGGTTTGTATTTCCNAGGGAAAGGTGTGGATCTTTTAAAATATTTTTATTCAGTCAAGGAGTAGGGGAAACAATATGTGATTGCAGCTATGTGGCAAGACTGGTATGTAAAGCTTGAGCTGTGGAAGACAGCCTGTGGTGTAACCCTGGGCTGAATGAGTTCCATTAAAGTTGTTCATTAGATGTTCTCCTGTGATGAGTGGTTTCAGCCAGCAGCCCTGGCTTTTGAACCATTTGTCACTTAATGAGAACCCCAAGTTGTAATGAGCATGGTGATGACCACTGACTGGCTACAGCAGAAGGCTGTAAGCAGGAGGAGCTCACAGCAAAATGTGGCCCCGTGGCAGTGCTCCCTCAGCCAGCCCTGAGGGATGAAAGAACTGAACAGAATTTGGCCTTGCTGGGAAAGAGCCACCACAGCCAGAGGTGCCTTGTGAGGCAGCCCCGACCCTGAGCAGCAATAACCAGCTCAGGGGGTCTGTGCCATGCAAACGAGATGAGCTTCCTCATGCATTAGTGAGGCTCAGCACAGAAAATGCTCTGGGTGCCAAACCCCGTCCATTTCCCCATTGCAAGGCTGCCTGGAAATTAGTGGGCTGACTCCTGGAAGCCGACAAGTCTGTGTCGTGCTGCTCTGCTGTGCCTCTGGTGGCAGTTGCCTAATTACCAGGATGAAAGCTGTTCTTCCACCAGGACTGTGAAGAATGCCTGGCTCCTCATCAGTCGTTGTTTGCCCTAAGAAAGCAGTAGAGGAAGAGAGGTTTGTGCTTTCTCACCAGTTCTGTGCTTAGGTCCTCCAGAGACCTTATTTTCACAATTAAAATGGATTTAATAGGGTTTTTCTTCTCTTCTATCAGACCATCTTTGTTCCCTGTGCCTAGCTGGGCTGTGTTTTCTGAAGAAACAGGCTGCAAATGTATTTTATTGATACTTGGTAGTCTGAGCTGTAGGTAGCTTTTGGAACATGGTACATTAGGCACAGAGGCACCTTTGCCCTTTAAACAAAATGACCTTCTGTCTCTGAATACTTCCACACAGCATTTATCTAGAGATCAAGGTAAATTTTTACCTGTCTGAGACACTTCCTCTGAAGTAACTGCTTCTGAAAAAATGAAAAAAGAGCTCTTGGTTTTTTTTGATCATTCCCCACTGTCTGAAAGTGGTACAGGCACCTGTATAATGACAAACTTCTAACCCAAAGTAAATACTCTCTTTTGATAGTCCATTACACCAGTAAAGACTCCAGTTATGAACTTCTTTTAACTGAAGACTCCACATCTGTGTGTATTTTATTCCTTAGAGTTTGGCTGACCTCATTGCAAAGCACCTTTTTTAAGAGAGAAGAGATGCTAACCTTATAATCCTGGCTTTTTTTTATAGTTAAGGTTGCATCTGAAACAATTGCCAAGGCAGTTTCTTTACTGCTGTTCTTAATTAGGAAGTGTCACCAAAATAAATTGGGTTCAGTTTTGCAGTATCAGTATCATTTATTATGGAGAGCATGGTGAGCTGAAATGTAGGTAGGTGGCTAACAACATCATTAAGTTTTTTTTTCTCAGTTAGGAGATGGTGGGGTACATTGATGGGTAGGCCTGATTCAGAATCAGACTAGGATTAGCATGTATTTTTCATCTAAGAGTAGTGTGGGAATTTGCAGTATTTTAAAGAAAGGGGTGAAATACTTGATATTTATTGCACTTAGAGAACAAATTACTTCCAGAGAAACACCCAGTGTTTAGGAATGATTCAGTCTTGATGAATTACCCTGCCATATACAGTGATATAGCTAAAGGACACTTCCAGCTGGCTTCATTTTGTAGGACCAGTGTGATACATTCCCAAGAGAGTGAAGCCCTTTCTAAGGAGAAAATACATTGTCCTGGTTGCATCAACAGTCCTTTCTTGGGTACATTGTGACATCCTTTTCTGTGGGGTGTGTTTGTCACTGTGCTGTATGGGAGATGTGTGCGTAATAAATCCAGTGGAAATAAACAGTGTTTTCCCCCTTATGAATATGTGATCCATGATTTATTTACCCACCCAGACTTAGACTAATAGCATGTCAAATGCTGCCTGTTTGTCTTCCTGTTGACATATTTCTATCAGCAGTGTCTTCTGTATTATGGATAGGAAAAATATTAGCAGATTTATAAAACAATGGCTTAATGAGAGCAGCTCTTTGATGTAAGCTAGATGGACTCCACTAGGGAAAATAATAAGAGATTAGGTGGAGGGGAGGGGCTTTTTGTCTACTGTGAAATTGTTCACATTAGGCTGGAAGAAGAGTAAATGGAGACTGACTGACTCCACCAGAAGGTCAGACAGTGGCCTGTCTGCTGGGCCAGAGCTTGCTGATGTCCCCCTGTAACTGTACAGAGAACTGAGATCTCTTTCTCTTGCACTTTGGCATGCCCTGAGTCATGGTGGAAAGAATCAGGCTTGGCATCACAAAAATGCCAGTCAGAGATAGCTGCAGGTAAGAGGTACAAGTATTTTGATAGGGAAAAAGATACTAAAAGAGTTCTAAATGCACCATATTGCCATAAACTATCAAATCTGTTTAATCTGTACTTTTCATGGTCTGATGCCAAGTTCACCTTCTTGCATCTGAAAAAAATAATTAGTTGGGAGTGTTAAAGCAAAGAATGTCACATCTGACTACAGGGTTTGGAACACCATGAGCACCCATGGGTAATTCAGGAGTCAGAACTTTTGTGTTTTTCTGTGTCTGCTATACCAGTGTCCTCCTGTGCAACTTCTGGCAAGGTAGTTGCTTTCCTTTTGCTTTGTCTATTTATAGGCTTTAAATAGGTAGCCAGGAAAGGTAGAAACTTTTCTTATGTGCTTTATACAATACTTACTTCAGTGGCTGTTTCTTCTGCTAAAGCCACAAAGTTCATTTTAATAAAATGAATAATAATGGAGAGTTTTGTCAAAGGTGTGTCCCAGTACTTGTTACCCAAAGGGCTGGCTCTCTTCAGTCCACTAAGTATCTTTTCTGCTGAAAGAGAAGTTTCCACTGTATAAAGTGTAGACTTTTGCCTTAAATGTGGTAATAGCAAAGGTAGAAGGAATGGCTCCTGCTTGTGTTTATTTCAAAGGTTGTTTTAGGTTTAGTGCAGCTTTGAGTTAATAATAGTTCAAACCTGAACTCAAACCATATAGGTGACAATGACACCGTTTCTACCCCTGCTGTGTATATTGACAATAAACTTTTCTGCTTACAAGAGATGGGCTGTTAAAGATGTGATTAAATAACATGATGGAGCTTGGCATGCTTTCATTCGAAAGGCCAGGGGACAAAATGTAAACATTTAAAATGATTTCTGCTTTGAATGGCTGCTGTGGTTCATGGCTGGTTATCTCCTGTTTCAAAGACTTCCGGCTCTGAGAAAACAGCTTTTCTGAAAGCTGCTGGTAGTTCTGCTATGACTCCTTCTAGTCTCCTACACTTTTTCCTGTTCATTTCTTTTTTTTATGTTTTAAGAAAACACTTTGAATTTTCCTGCAATCTTTGATATCAGGAGATATGAGCAGAAACACAGACTTGCGTATCTAATTGTGCACTTGGCCTTATCTTTGTCTGCAAGGCTGATGTTTACCTTTGAAAAGGAAATTATTCTTTTTGAACAATTATAGCCTCTAAGCTTTCATCATGACTCTCTAATCTGTGGTGCTTTGCTTCTAGTGCACTGTCAGATGCTTAGTGAAGTTTTAGGAAGATAATGTCCTTGAAAGGGAAATAAAGGGTTATTTTAAATAAGAAAGCTTATTTTAACAATAATTTGAGCTGATCAAAATGTTGTTGATAAACTGGTCTTTTATTCTGTAAGGATAAAACTAAGATACTGCAGGAGGCAGGAATGAGCAGCTGTAGAAAGATAAAAAAGGGGGAGCAGTTCTTTAGATTGGAGTTAGCTCTATAATGTTGTTTTAAAAAAGCCAATCTTTACACTGGGTGTGTATGGGCAGGAGCATTGACTGCAAAGGACAGAAAGTCTTCTAGTCTACTGAGGAATGGAAGGTCTGGAGCTGAAGCTGAGAGTTTCCCTCTCTGGAGGACCTAAATGAAAATAATCAGTAGTCTAGAAAGTGCAACCTTGGAGAAAAAAAGAAAGAGGTTTTGCTTTTTGACTTAAGAAAGGCAAGAGTGAAACAGGCATGATGATAAGGTCTGGATATAGGTATGTGCAGATATAAACAGTTACCCAGCAAAGGAATAGAAATTAATCAATTCTCCTTGAGTAAGGTGAACACAACACTTCAGCTGCAAAATTATCCAGAAGAAAAGCTTTTCTAACAGCAGAAATTATTGAGCAATGGATTATCTGGGCAAGGCCGTGCAGTGTTCTTTTGTGGAGGCCTTTAATGGCAGGTTTAATCCAGTGAATGCTCACTGCTTCAAAAGAATGCTCTTACCTGTGCCCAGTATAGAACAAAGCAATGCATGTGCACCTGTAGCTTTAGAGGTGAGCCTTACTCAGACCTCATTTTAACATGTATTTTTCCATCTTGAAAAGAAGATTTTCAACTGGCTATTTCCTGGAATAAAACTTGTAATAAAAGTTAACAGATGAAAGAAGTTAATATTGATTATTCTCAGCATGGTAAAGCGTAAAAACCTAGAATAATCATGATGTGAGAATAGAGGAGGGGCACATATTTACTGTCAACCTGTTGCAGCAGGAAGGGGCTTAAATAGTGCCTAGCTAAGGTAATGAAGTATTTTCTATTTTTACATTGTCATGCATCTCTGAAGTCTCACCAGTCAAGCTGTAGTTGTTACAGAATATCTTAACTAAAAGGGTGGCACAATAAATAATATTTAATCAGTTGTGGTATTGTGTTCCTTCATCTCAGCATCCTTACATAACTAGCCATGGAAATTTTTCCTATTTTCTGATTATTGGTATTGTTTTCTGCTTTTAATAAGTACAAAGGAACTGGTTGATGCCTACAGGATTAAGCATGCACTGAAGTGCTTAGCAGAAGTTGGATCCTTAAATGACCCTTCTGTATTTCCTTTGTCATGGCACTAAACCTGCTGTGCTTCTTGAACTTTATCTGAGTAAGTGCTGCATACTGTATTTATATCAGACACATTTTATTGTTTGCATTTTGGCTTTATGAAATGTCAGAATCAATCTTATACTAATGAAATGTTCAAATTTCATCTCAGCTATGAACATAGCTGCTAATCCTATAAGATGTTTACTTTCTGCCTCTCTGGCTATGTATAGTAACAGAGAGTCTGCCAACTTAAGCACTGCTGACAAACGTCTCCCTACTGCTAGTCAGTCTAATAAATGTTATTTCATTGAGTAAAGATTTAAAATTAATAATTCAATGTCATTAAAATCCCTTGCAACCTTTGACAAGTTTGCTCTTACTGCAGGTCAGTAAAAGTAGTTACTTGAACACTGCATGTGCCCCTGAATCCCACCAATTGGGTAATTTTTATGTTTTAATTTTACATTTTAATTTTAATCATTGTGGAATATAACTTTCAATGGTAGTAGCTATATTTTAGGTGGAGATGTGTAGGGAGAAAGGTAGGTTGTTTCAAGAGATGCAAAACAGAAGGGGAAAAGGTAAGCCAAAGGGCACTGACCAGAGTCCAATATTGCAGCAGATCATACAGAGTGTAGCTACCAACCTCCCAAGCCTTTCTTTAAAATTTCTCTTGTGGCATTCTCAAAGTGAGAGCCGAGTAATTCTCAGCATGAAATCTCAGGCTGCATTCCTTGTTGAAGACTGTGGCCAAACAGTTCACAGGCACTGTCCAGAGTGTGGGTGTGTTTGTAGCAGGGACATTTTTTACATTTAGTTTCTAAGCTTCAGGCCTCGATTTTCCACATCCATGGGCTCTGAGTAGCTCCTGGCACCTATGCAAACACCACCAGAAGCCTGCTCAGGCAGAATGGTGTATTTATTTGCACTGGCTTGGTGCCTGAGGAATTACCCAGGAATAGGGCCCTGGTGGGCTGACCACCAGAGAAGAAAGGTCTCAACAAACGTTTCTCAGACTTCTGCTGCCGAGGGAATACTTTGTTTTAGATGGGAATTGCAAGGGAGATGGCAGATGTGGCCAGGCAGCCCTTACCCTGTGCAGCTCTTCTAGGAAGAGTCATTAGAGCTGGCACACAGCACAACCTTGGCTGGACTTCTGGGGCTCTCAGTCCTGCTGTGTTCTTGAGAAGGGATGAACAGGCAGAGCACACAACTATCCTGCAAAATTTCCACTACAAACCATTTAGAGATCACTGAATTTGCCTCCCCTGCATCCCCCATGGCATGGAACAAGCTGATGAGGAAGAGAGTGTAACCCTCCCAGGAAAATTGTGGGAATATGATTTGGCACCTCCCTTGTTCTGATGCAGATGAGCACAAGAGCTCAGGGGCAGCAGTCACTGCGTGGTTTGGTGCCTGTGACTGGTGCTGCACAGCTCCTGACTCTGAGGGGAGACATTTTCAAATGTTTTCCATCAAAGTGTTACTGCTCCTCATAGTTCTACTGATGGACAGCAACCAGCCAGGAAATAGGTGATTTTGGCAGTTTAGGACCAGGTCTTACAGAGGTACAACCTGACATGAAACCTGGATGTGTCAACTCTGTTTCCATTTATTTAGGCAGTGACTCTGAAGCAGCAAAGGAAGTATGAATAGTTTTAATTTTCTTGGATTGAAAGATCTTTGTCTCAGAAATCCACCTCTGGTATGGTCAGAGGAGACTCTGTTGATTCACCTTCCTTAAACTGATCAGGATTTACAGTATTTGTGTCTTCCTTGTTCCAGGCTGAACAAAGAAGGTTCACTTTTCTTGTGTTCAGAAATGGGAGCCTAGGTTTAAAAAATGTAAATGAGATTTATTCATAATGTATGTAGTTATCAAACCTCATGAATAACAGCATCCCAATGGGCCTGTATTCTTGTGAATCACTTGTGTTTCCCTCGTGTAATAGACCTGTCCTTGTCTGATTCTCACCCGTGGTAAGATTGCTGGAGTTTCTGCATACTTTAAAGTGCCTTAGTTCTGTATCCATGAAGATTTATCATCAAATCCATGTCAAAGCAAGACAGAGAAGGTGCTGATTAAATAAATGATGTTTCCTAGGGTGACATGTGACCAAATGTACCTTTCTGCTGTGCAGGACTCACAGTGGTCCTTAAGCAGCCTGTAGACTTAGGAACTCACACCTCAGGCAGAAAGGTGTCATCCCTCAATGCCTGATTGACAGCCATTTTCTGTTTAGTATTTTTAACCTTCTCCTTCTTTTTAGTTCCTGCTCTGCCACTTAATGTAATGCCTGTTTATTGCAGACTGCTTTTAGTTTGGTCCTTTTAAAAGCTCCCTGAGGCACGATGATGCCTAGAAATTAATGTATTCCCTTCCCGCACATCCAGCAGATGTGTGTATATTGAGTTAGTGTCTCTAGTGCTTAGCTAATTTCTCTTCAGAGCATGCTTGAATCACTGCTACATACCAAACCCATTTGTGGCCTTTCCTCTAACTACTGGGGTAGGTAGATTTATATACATAATATTTTTAGCTTTAACTGCAAAGGGCTTGTGTGACTTGCAGATTTTTATAAAATCACTAAACGTGCTGTCTATTGGGCAGCAAAGCTCCTGGTGCTGAACGTGCCTGGATTCAGCAGGAGTGTCTAAGGCAGCCTTTGCATCCCAAGTGCTTGAAGTGCTTTCCTTGTCATTCTTGCTCACTCATCTTTTTCTTACTAGTTGGAGTAGAAGTCATCTTTGAAGAGATTACTGCTGGTTAAAAAGCTGAGACTTTGGTTCCCATGCTAGGTAAAAGCATCCTTGCTAAGAATTAACAAGCATTCCAGTTACCTGTACTCCTGTTTCTCCTCTCTAATCGGGAGAAAATACTCCCCTAAAGTTCATGATACACAAAGCCATGACTGTTACATCAACTGTGGCTGAGGTCACTCATTTTACATTAAATGCTGATGCTTTATTTCCCATCAAAAAATGGAGGTTCCTCTCCATGGATTTGCAGCCTTTTGTTATCATATCCCCTCTTGTTGAGGCAGTCACCAGAAGTAACTTTGGAAGAGCATTGGCCCTGTCCTATTCTTCCAGCCCTACCCTAAAGCAAAGTGCCACCATACAAAGAACTGAAAATGCCAATTTCAGCTTGCACTGAGTTTACCAAGGTAACACCAAGGTAAGACATCTAAAGCATGATGTCCTGGAACCTCCCCCCAGCCCCTTACGGTAGACAAAGTACCCTTCCCACTGTACTGAAAAGACTCAGCTGTTCAAGTAGTCTTTTAAAAAATATAGATTTATTTTAAGCACATGAAACATCAGGAGAGGCACAATTATAAACAGAGAAAGATACAACATAGCAATGAGCTTGTGGCCAGACTGCAAACAATAACATAATAGGCAGAGGTTACCATTTCACATATGAAAACCGGCTGGAAGTTGGTTATTATTGGTACTAGACAGTCTAGGCTTTGCTCATCTCAGTTTTAATTTGAAAATATCTTCTCATCTTACTCCTTCCAAGTTTTTATTGAGAAATATTTGCCTAAGTATCTATATATTTTAAATACTGCATAAAGTGCATTCAGATGAAGAATGGAAAAAGGTAAAGGCCCAATTTCCAGTGTACTAGAGAGGACTGAGGCAAAACATATTCAAATCATTGACTTGAAAGAGCCTGGTTTTGAACCAAACCCCAAGAACACACTGAGTAATGGCACGGTAATGCCAACATGGTTTCTAGGAGACAACTTTAGAGTAGATACTAAGTACTAGAACTATGGTTTGACAGCGTATTTGCCTCTCAAGCTTTGTAGAGCAAGGTCACATTCCTCTGTTGATAAGTGCGAGAATAAAAAATACACTGAAGTTTGAAATGCTCCTCCCAATGTGATCCTGAACAGTTGTTACTGTAAACAACATTGTATTTATTTTGATATAGTCCATTAATTCTTAGGTCTTACTGTCTGCATTTTCCTCTAGACTGTCAGGCGCTATCTCGGAATTCCAATTAGTTTTTTGTTGTTAGAAGTGCAGCCATTTCCATCTGTCACCAGCCTTTAGGCCTAAAGTGGTTTCTGTTAACATCAGTGAACCAGCACGTCTTGTGCAGAAGCTGAGGCTTTCTGGTTCATAAGAAGTTAAGGGCAGTCTAAGGACAGCCAAAACACAGCATCTTCAACTCCCAGCTTCCTGTAACTCATTTGTGTGTCTCAGGAACCTGAGAATAGCTAAGTGATATTGCAAATTAAAACACTCTGGCATAATATTTTTTCCCTAAAGTAATGCTGCGGATGTAGAGGAATTGAGCAGCACCAAAAATTCCATTTGTCTTTAGACAGGTGGACTCCTCAGTCTCCATTCTAAGAGTGCTGGAGCCTCCTACCCCTCTTAGCACACTTGTTACTTTTGTGGAAGCATGAACTTGGAAGACACTGAACAACATTCCCAGTATTGTGATACTGACATTAAGGATTGAACAGTGGTTTTTCCCTTACAATCAAACAGGAGTAACTCCTCCTGATAGGAAAGCAAAAAACAAAGGAACTTTAAAAAAATTGTAACTTCCATCTTTACTTTACATCAGTTGTGCTTATGAACAGCTAGGGAAAAAATCCTGTAGAATTCGAGAGCTGAATTATTTAACTTCTCAGTCATCCTTTTTGTCAGAGGTACTCGAGCTATCTTCTTCATTGCCTTCAGGACAGACTTTATTTCTTCCAAGTGGTGTTATTTCTGAGACTGGGGCTGTGCTCCTGACTGGGTTGTGCTTGCCTTTGGATGGCTCAGTGTCATGCTCCTCAAACATACCTAGCTGGTGTCTCTGTAGATCTATGTATGTACTAAACAACGTGGCATATTCTGGATGCTTGAGTGCAAAGTTCCTGAACTCCTCTGAAAAACATTAAAAAACACAGATGCTATACTAGAGCAACAGAATCAAAGAAAATTTCAGTGCCTCCTTGTTTCTGAAGCTGATCTCCAGCTGGCTCCAATATCTAGGTCTGTGCCTCAACAGTTCTCCCCAGAAACAAGGTATGAGAACAATCAGGTAATTTGAGGGAATTAAAAAAGGAAACTCCCTGTCAATATGACTATCAGAGTATTCTTTCCAACAAAAGGATGAAACTTACCATAGGAGAGCTTCCCAGTTTCATCTGCATCTATTTCTTTAAAGAGCATAGAAACATCAAGCTCAGGCAGCCCCAGAGCTGACTGAATGATAGAAGCAAACTCATCTTCTGTTATAGTGTCATCATCATCCATGTCAAAGAGCTGGAAGAGACAGAACATGTAGAAACACTTTGGCATCATTTTGCCTATGAACCCTCTGTGCACACCAGCCACTCACAGTGGCTTTCTAGCATTCAGGAGCTCTGTGAACAATGCCTGGGATTTGAAGAGCCTGGCTGCATCTCAGCTCCTTCATCTTGCAAAAGATTTTATGCATTTTCCCTGGAATAAGGCTAAGTGGACACTTTGTAAAGCAATGTCCATGCTATAGCTGGGAATAGAACATTCTGCCAAAACAAACAATCAAACCTCACAGCATTGATTCAGTGATAAAAATAATACAAAACTGATAAAACATAAACAAAGATTTATGTTTACTGTCACCATGAACCATGAGTCTACTGGATTCAGCCAGTCTATACTGGAACATCTTAGGTTTTAGTCTTCATTTTCATTAGGTTATGGCACATCTGCTGTCAGATTAAACTTGCTATCATAGTTTATGCTCTGACATAGAATACTTAAATTTAGTGTATGTGATTCATCACCCACTAAGGAATTAATTGTAATTAACAAGGAATTTTGGTTCCTGGAATGCAGGCAGTTGATGTACACTGATCATCCCATCTTCCCAGTGCAGTGACAGTAACCATCTGTTATGAATCACCCCTGGAGAAATACAAGGGATGGATGGCGGTAAATCTTAAATACTTGCTGCAGGCAAACTTTGCCATTGTGAAAGAAAAGACATTTAGTGGCACAGAAAACAAGTAGCAAACGGAATCCATAGATCCATTTTAGACTGAAACAGGCTTGTACCAGCTGAACCAGTTGTTTTGTGCTGAAACTGGAAATTAAAACAAATTACTGATTTTATAATCAGCACACCTGTTAAGATACTGAAGAGCACAGTCTAGGAAACAACACAGTGGAACAGCAACAAAAACTGCTAGGCTTGCTTCTTCATAGCAATCTGTACTGACAAATCCCTATAAATGCACGAATCGCCTTGAACAGCTCTAGTGCTTATCTGAAAAGAAGCCAGTGGCTATAATGGATTGCCACAAAACCTCTGGTACTTCCCAAGTATGCATCAGTACCAGGAAGCACCCAGTTTATAAAGAACACAAGTGGGATCTCAATGTACTGTTCAATAGAGTTCATAAAACCAGATTAATGGGTAAAACAACTGGGTCAAAGAGCTATTAAAAAAGAACCAAGGATTCACAACATGGGCATCCCTGGTCATGTATTGCCTGCATGTACCTGAGATGTGAAAGGAGTTACTGCTCCTTGGCTGCCTGTACCATCAGGGCACCACAGGACAAACCAGCAGCTCTTAGCTGCAGCCCAATTTTGAATGTGCCAGTCCAGAATAGCCCTTGATTTTTTTCCCCCTCCTCTTTGTTAAGAACAATGACTCTAGTGAGACTTGACCCACAAGAGGATATTACTCCATCTATTGTGACATTGAAGAATCACAGCAGAAAAAAACCTCAGGCAAAAAAACTGGAAGTGCTGCTGAATCATTTCTGGAGTTAGCCTGCCAAGTTACATATTCATTAGTGCCTTCAGATGGCTTTTGAAACCCTTTTCTATGATGCCTCCAATTCTTCCCCTCCCTTTCACACTCTAAATGTCAATTGGTTTAAGAGAATTACTCACATTTGCATAACAGATTGAAGCTATAAACTTATGATTTGAAAGCTAACAGACTTACAGTCAGTCTCAATTTGTCAGGTTTGTAGGTTTACCCTGAACTGAACTTACCTTAAATGCCATCCTAATAGTCTCCTCTGTGTTGGCTGAGTTACAAAGAATAGACAAACCAATTACATACTCTCTGAAGTCGATGGTGCCATCTCCATTCTGTAACCCAAACATGCATGGCAGTAGTTAGAGTTAATACTGCAAATCACTTTAAAAGCTATTCTGTAAATCAACCACAACACATGCACTAAGACAGTTTACAACACTAGAGGTTTTTGTTCCTCCTGGAAAAAAACCCAAGAGCTCATTAAATCCATAATACTAAGTCTGGAGTAGCAATATCCACGTTTTCAGTAGCTACAAACTGGATATTGATTTCTATTTTATAAACAAACAAAACACAGAGATTCAAACCAAAAGTTTTTCTTTAGTACATGGCCTTCAGGAAGGCACTAAGAATAACTGGAATCCATGTGTTTGAGGTAACTGTAGCACTGCATGCAGCACTGGCACTTGCTAAATAAAGTTCAGAGACCAATGCAACATTCCAGAATCAACAGGCCAAGAGTGAGGCTGTTGCTTTGAGTTTGAACCTTCAGCAATAAAATATATGTCACTGAAAGAACAACCAAATCTACTTGGTTTATCTTAAGCTTTCCTTTGAAGCCTAAACACTGCCCTATATGCTATTTGGAAGCCAATGCACTGTCCTACCTTTTAAGCCACAAAGGCAAGGAATTCATTGGAACAGCCTCTGTAATAATTCCAGTTTTGATCTGAACAAACATTTCAATGTGTTAACTGCAAAGCTACATCAACAAAACATTTGAAGCTTGCTTTGACGGGATTTGTGATTAATTCTATGTAAGCTGCATTATATTTGCAGATAGGGAGAATGGCAGATGCCTGATGAAATCTATGCTTCTGTCAGTAGTGTTTCTGTCACCACACTGGAAGTTTCTTTGAGTGTTTTGGGAAACATCTGTCTGGGCAAAACCCATCTGCAAATCTTAGGTGGTGGGACACAGAGCAGTTAATGACACCATAAAGAGATGACAAGTAGTTCATTGTTTTGAATATTCACAATAAGAGCATTCATCAAAAATGTTTTAAAAGCAAACTGAAGTGTAAAGCAGATTCCCTTTGTAGATAATGTGTTGTGCATTTCAAGAAGGAAAACATTTTCTTAAAAAGTGGAGTCTCTACGTCTGAGAACAGCTCAAAACTTTTTCAGCCAAGTGAGAGAGAGGTGGTCTCTTGGGTAAATCTGCAGCAAAGAGCCAGGCCAGGATTCTATTTCTGGCTCTCCTACCGACTTCTAATGCCCACTTGAGCATACCAGCCTTAACCTTTCTGCTCTTGCTTTTCTGCTGCTGAACAGTGCAATATGCCAGGGGAGAATTCTAAGGCTCCTCTGTAGAACGCTTTGAAATTTTTGGGTGTTATGAAACAGAGACTTCAGTAATCGAATTTAGATTTTGAGATAGTTCTTGATTAACAAAATATGTGTAATAATATAATAAAATCAGTATTACTATTGTCATCATCAAGCTATACATTTCACAGATTTAAAACTTCTAAGATAAAACTGTATTTAGCCTTCAAAACCAATGCAGGACTCTTTTGCATAGACAACTGATATTTTCTTTATATTGATGGCCTAACCAATCTTTTTTGAAGACATGCAACCTTTGAACATCTTGTACTTCAGACACCTGTAAATTTCAGGGAAACTTTTGAGCAAAGATATGAAAAAGATACAAACTTTTAAGTTACTTTCATGTGTGTCTAAGGGTCACAACTTTTGACAGTTTTTAATAATTTATTTACAAATATGTGCTCTCATTATGCTGCAGGGTTTCACTTTAAGTATTATGTCTGCATTGCAGTTCTCTGAGATAACAGTTCTAACTTTAAAGTGTAACATTACAAACATGAAGTCTTAAAACAACTGAAGCAAGAGTGTAGATAATAACTGTTTGAAGTTCCATAGAATATTATTTTTGGACAGTTTCGTAGACTGCATTCTTAGCAAAGGATTGTTTGATGTGATTAGAATATTTTTAAAAAATATTTTTAAAATTAAGAATATGTATCACAGGGAAAGAATTGGGAAGTAAACTTTAAAATAATTTAATTAAAAACAACTTCTGAAAGAAGTTAACGCAGCTGTGGCTGCACATAGAACTATGACAAGAAAAAAGACAAAATAAGGGTCATATTACTTTCATTAAAGTGCTAAAACTCAGTAATCAAAACTGAGTGCAAATCTGATAGACAGATCTCCAGCCATTTTAGTAGGACATGAAGTTACTACGCTTGCAGGATCATGTTGTGACTAGTTCTACTGAAGTCTAGGATGCTGGCTAACTTCCAAATGCTCTGGCTTTCTGGTTAAGGAGAAATGATGGGGTTGCTGCCTGGAAAAAGAAGTGGAAGTTAAACTGAAAATGCAGGAAAACCTTCAGTGCTTGTGTAACACCACAGCAAAATCCACTTACAATTGTCTTTCCACACATATCTAACTGTGTTTGCAGCCTCTGTATCCAAGAATATTTTAAGGAAGCAACGTGTGAACTAAGCTCCAGTCCTCTAAATGGCAAAGTAGAACATCAGAATTTGGGTAGTTTCGTAGTTATGCTACATGAAACAATCAAAACATAATGTAACCTTAACAACTCTTGTTTCCTTTAAGGAATCCAGCTTTCTGCTACTATTTCACTACAGCATGCTACGGTAACTGGGGTTTTGGGTTTTTTATATAATACAGTATATTTTAGACTTTGGAAAACAAGAAGTTGCATTGTCATAAACATTCTCCATTTAGGACTGCAAGGGAGATGCAATGTAATATTTAAAGCTTTTGAGGAGGTATCACACTTTCCCTCCTGCTCACTTTTCTATTACTCAGAGCCCAAATGGCACTGTGTGGCACAATGGATAACTGAGGGCTTTTCCACTAAGAACTGGGAGGAGGCTGAATGCCATCAGGAAGGAATTGACCTCTTTCCTCTGGGACAATACAAGTATTTTTCTGTTACCCAGCTTGCTATTAAACAAAGTGCAGGAGAAAAAAAATCTGGGCAAGAATTGTAAGTTAGTTTCAAGTTAAAGGTTTCTGCAAGTATACCAGGGAGGATATCTCATTAATTTGAAAAATACTATTTGCCAAGTGTAAGTGCAAGATTTAGAAATCAAAGCTATGGAAATTTACAAAGCAAACCAAACCACAGAACCTCATTAACATGCAGATGGCCTGCAGGTATTGTGTGGTATTTCTCAATGAGTCACTGCTGGGTCCCTGGGGAAGGGCAGGGGCATGTGGACTCTCACATCTGGAGACTGCCTTAGTGCCAGGCTGCCTATTTAGCTCATCTTCTCACATTCCAGCCAGCTTGCACACACCCTAGACAATTTTCGTTTAAAGCAGCAGAGCCTTGCCAAGAAATCTGCCTTGTGCAAGAGCTGTTTTGATCAACAATGTAATCCTTAAATCAAAGAAATGTACCTTTGACAGTTCATGTTATTCCTTTTTTGTTTTTAAACTCAAAAGTTGACATCTTAGCCACAACTGCATAACTACTTTGAGTAGGATGCTGCACTCTGATGAAATTTAACTCAGATAGCCAGGGGTTGACTTTGGCTGTCTGTCTGCTATGTGACTACATAATTATTTCAAGTTTCTCTAAATATAAATGTAGTATTTTAAGTTGTTTGCTTTACAACTATGTTTAGGCTTGAAGGAAAGAGAGAAAAAACTAGTTCATAGAACTGTAGGAAGGAGAAGATCATTGCAAAAGTAGCCTTGTGTAAGTCTTCAATTTTGTCCTGGTCACCAGACAGAACTCAGGTTTTGCTTCAGCAGCCAAGCATGAAAAAGCAGAAGTAGAAAGGAAGTTGAAAGATTATGTAAGTTCACTAATCATTACAGTTATTGCAACTCCAATGTTTTTCCCCTTGTTAGAAATAACTGCACAAGACTTTTTACCAGTGATTGCCTTCAGGCAAACAGCCTTTATTCCAGCTTAGTGACTGCTGACAAATCAGAATAGCAACATCAACACCAAACCCAGGAGCTTTTTTATGTAATAGTTATACTTGTATACAAGCCACTTCACATGAAAAAGTAACTAAGCTTTGATCCTTCCAATATATCCCCTAACCTTAAGAGTCTAGAGTTAGTTTTCAGAAGACAGACTTATGCAACTGCCCAATCAACAACCTACACAAATCCTTCAGAAAAGCAGACTAGTGCATGCACAAGAGGAATCACTACACTTGAAGCTGAGCCTTCTACCACTAACTACATCTGCCTTAGAAAGACTGAAGGCAGAGACTGCAGCTGTACAGCAGAGGATTGCAGTCCTCCACGTGTATCTTCCAGACAAAGGCGCTCCTTTGGCACTCTTCACGAATACATGGTCAGCTGCAGCCAGTCTTCAATGGTCACTCTGATGTGCCCACTTCCATCTCTGTCCAGGGACTTGAAGGCCCTGAACATGCTGTCCAGCCGCACGAGGCAGCTGATGAAGCTGTTGAAGTCCATGCTGCCGTCCTCGGCGGCGTACCTGCGCACAATCACCCGGCACAGCTGCTCGTTCAGCTGGAAGCCGGCAGCCTTCAAGGCGTGTGGCAGCTGAGCTCTCCCCACGGTGCCCGACTGATCAGTGTCATACTGCTTGTACACACACTGCCACTTCTTGACGTTGTTCCACAGGTACTTGAACTCCTCAAAGCCCAGTTTGCCGTTCGCGTCGCAGTCCATGACGGCGACCATGCTACGGCAGGTGTCTAAGCTGAAGCCATCCGTCTTCAGGTCCTGGTGTCTGGAAAGGACTTTGTTCAGGATTTCCCTGAGCTCTGTGGCACACACTTCCAGATCATCTCCAGCCAGCTGGGCAAACAGGCGACGAAACTGTCTGATCTCATCGCTCTCCTGAGCTTCCACATTTGTAAAATGATTGCGAGGAGGGGGAGGTGGCTCTGGATTGTATTGAGCCGCCGCTTCACTTATAAGGTTGACGAGACCTCCAACAAATCCTCCAATATTCCCTGCACCTCCACCTCCTGTTAGGAGACCTCCAAGGCCACGTGCAAGGCTTCCTCCACGGCTACTACCACTTCCTCCACTCAGCAAAGCTTTAGCAAGGAACATTGTGAAGGTCTTCTGAAGCGAGTTACTCAGAGATCCAGTGTTCTGTAGCTCTCTGAAGCTGTTTTGTGTCTGACTTGGGTGTGGGCAAAACACAAGTTTATCTGCATGCTTAGACTTCACCATGTCTGTGCATGTCTCTGGCTGCCAGTTACTAGTCCCACTAGTTTCTGTCAGGTGTTGATACGCCTCTTTTTCTTTTCTTCTTTGCATAGTTATGTTTATGTAATATGAAGAATCATTTTAGATAAAAAAATAATGAGGTTGAAAGCCTCAAAGCAGAAGTTCAGAATGTCTGTGCATGAACCTGAAGCAATTTGAAAAGAGCCCTGTTACATGAGCGTGACTGTTCTTCAGTTGTGCTGATCTCCTTAAAGGTGAATGCAGCTTTGCACTTGGTTTTTACAATCTTTTACTCCCTTAATTTCTTAGTGAATTGAGTGTTACTTTGCTAGTTCTAACCATTGATGTTGTACCACATAAAGAAAGTGAAAGGAGTCTTGATTGCCCTTAATTACTCTGGTTGCCATAGCACATTTCTGGTGTATGTATTGTGCTTCAGGACTCAGACTACCTGCCACAGGAACCAATGGTCCAAGATGGGCAGGCAGGAATGACAAAAGAATAAGTACCTAACTCTGCTAGAGCTTCAAGGCATTCAGCAGTTCAGGAAATATGTTTGGCTCTTTCCCTCTTTTAGAGCTTGTAAAAACTTTTCATCTGGAAAAATCCTGAAACAGTTTTAATCAGCATATTCCATGGCCTCCCAAGGACAGCTGTACTGCTAAGGCTAAATGATCAGGGAGAGGGATAGTGAGCTGGGAAAGCTCTTATGGTAAAAGAAAACCTCCAGTCCACAGGCACTTGCAGGACAACAAGCTGTGTGCACTGCAGCACATGTGGAGGCTTAGAAGTAAGATGAATTCTATCTCTGCACTAGTCACTGATGCCTCTGGTATAGTCAGAAATGCAGCCATTTTTGTCATCCTCAGAGAGAAGCAGAAAATTGAAGAGATTAGCACTGACTAGGGGGGAAAGCCTAAATAATCATGTTAACACACAGTCCCCTTTATGGCTGGAGAAAGGCAAGAGGGGTCCCTGTGAAGTGTAACAGCACCCTTCCCAAGCACAGCAGGAACACGTCAGTGCTCCAGTCAGCACTCCAGTTAGCTTCTCTCTGCCTTACACTATCTACTTAATTACAACAGCTAACCTGTCAAAAGGTACATGAGCTCAAAATCTGAGGTAGGCAAAAGGAAATATTCAGCCATTACCAGCATGAAGATTATTGTCTGACACTGGTGTAGGAAGTTGGTCCAAGGGATGGCTGCCATCTCACAACTGATGAATGTTTTCTCAACTGAAACTTATGAAACAAAACTCTAAGAGTCACCTACCTTGCTTACAGAAACTGCTAACCAAGAAGCATTTACTAAGCTGGACATTATGAATTATAATAAATATCCTTTTGGTATGTGATTTCTAACAAAATATTGTCAACAAGTCAGTTAACCAATTACTCACCCTGTCAAAAAGTAGAAACAGCTCTTTGAGGACATCTGAAATAGGCAGCTTCAAGTACTCAGCAAACTCCTCAATTCCAATTCTTCCTCCTTTGGAAGCACTTGCAATAGCAGCAAAAGTATCCAACTGCTCTCTGACATAATTCCATTTTAGGCTATGCAAACATGAGGGAGAGGAGATATTTCTATACAGCAGTTCTTGGACAGATGGAATTTCAGTAGGAGTTATTACAGTGTTCAAAGATAAAAAAGTGCCAAACAGGGACCAAACTTCAGACCAGATATTTTACTTTAAATCAGCAATTAAGGACTGCTCCCCTTCTGGTTATTAATATTAAAAGCATGCAGTTCTATGCTGGGGTATGTTAGACTTCCATAGAGTAACTTCCCAAACCTAGAATTGTCTTTCCAGTTACCAGGCTTCTCCAGCAGAGAGCTTTTCATGACCATAAATTCAGATGTAGCAATATTTTGCTGCATCATGCTCTAGGGTATTTCCTTGACAGAGGGAGCAGGTCTCAGCTCTATTTATCCAAACACCAGTACTGCTAGAGCCTCAGAAGTGTCAGGTCTCTGCAGAAATACACCACTGCAGCTCGGCAGGAGTAATTAGGATTGTCATGTAACTATTCCAGACAGAGTTCTAAAAATGGATATATAGCACATAAATAAGTGAAGGTTTACTGCACACATTCAGATTTCGTCATGGCCATGCCAGGTTATCTGATGTATGATACATTACTGTAGGGTTACATGGTTCAGTCCTCAAATTCCACTGTATCCAGACAGAAGAAACTGACACCACTCACAACACGTCTGCACAATAAAACTAAGAGCAGTAAGCCACTGGCTGAAGTTTCAGGCTGGAAAGAAGGCTTTTTACTTCCTGCCACAAGCTGCCAGTGCCTCACCACTAAAGCATTTTAAGTTTGCACCAAGGTTACCATGAAGTGCTTAAAATAGGTACTGCTCTACTTTTCTCACCCCTTGGTGAGACAAGTTCATAAGAGATGAAAACAATCTTTCCTCCTGCAACACTGGCAACAAAAATTACTTGGGATTAATCCTTTCCAGGATTTTCCTCACTGAGGCTTTCCTCCTAATTTATGTAAGTTGTATGCATAAATACACTGTATTACACATGGCCAAGTCTGCTGTCTGGTTATTTAACCTTTGGCAGATGGCCATCAACACCTGCAGCACTTTACTAATTGTTACCAAAAGATAAACTGCCCTTACTTGAGCTTCTTGCTAATTTTGGTGAACTCCACCAGCCCAGCTTCCATGGGTAAAGTCAACTGCCCTGCTGAAATCATCAGTCTGCAATCTTCAAAAGTGTGATCAGTGATTGGCACATTCAAAGCACTGAAATAAAATTAAGGAAAAAAAAAATCAATTTCTTATATGAAAATTACTTTTTGTTGACCTTTTCCCTTCTCTGATATGTGAAACAAATGGTAATTCATTCTTGCCTTGCTGCAAGTAGGACAAAGCAATACACACATTTCATGAAACTGTGAAACCACACTGTGAACCTGCGTTATGGCAGAATCATGAGGTTTTAAGATTTACAATCTTGTAAATGCAGCCCAGTAACGCTGGAGAACAAAGCACCACCCACTTATCCTTGCCAAGCAAGAAGAGATCAGTTTATTCCAGTTTTCTATGAACTGAACATGCTATGTGCCAATGTAAGACAATCTTCTTTATGCTCCATGTAAAAACAATCAGGGTAATCTAATATAGGATTTTGACCCTCTTAGTGAAAACCTAGAGCAATTCCTACATATAGTACCTGGGACTTGACTAAATTGTTCTTTATGGCTAGGCTATGTGTGGAATTGCTGGATACAAAAGAACAGTTCTCAAAGGCTTTGTTGATGATCAGTTACTTACTTTGCCATGATTTGTCGGACTCTGTTGGCAAAAAGAATTGGATCATTCTTTTCTTCCTCAGTAGGAACATGAACAGGCAGAAACTGAAACAGATGAGTTATCCAATCAATTCACTAGTTACCACTTCTTTAGGAACATGAGCAATTTCTTATTTTTGTTTGCGTGGGGGAAAACAGGAGAAAAACATCAGCCATGCAATGAAGGGACTGGGCGCTAGAGGTCTCAGCCGCCTTAGAAACTGCTCCAGCTCTTCTGCCCTCCCCACACTAATGAGATTTACTGCAGAGCTACCTCTTAGGGATTGGCAGAGTTCCTTTAATAAGAAAAATCAACCCCCCAAAGAAGGAAAGTATAATAAACACATACATAGTTAGAAGATTAAATGCTGCACTGGTAAGAACGTGAGTTAGAAATACTGCACACTTCTTTTCAAAGATCCTTTATAAGTGATGTTATATACTGGACTAGTGTCTGTGAGAGTTTTAATGTTTTTAAATGCACACTGCTGTCCCACCTCATACCTGTTAATTGTATTTGTCAGCATGTGACTGATAAGGTTCCTGTTCATTTTTCCTCCATGATAAAAACATTAAGGAATCATAGTTCTGAGTAGCACACTAACTGGGTACAACAGTGTACAATTTTGGAACTCCAAGCAGAAGGTAAAAAAACCAACAACCTCCTTCTCCTCCCACACCCAGAAAACACCCCAGTTATCTAAATGGCAACATGTTTACTATTGAGGATTTTTTCAATATTTGTTGGTACGAAGTTGGAAGTACCTTTTCACTAAAATAGCCTCTAGATGAACTATTATCTATTGTGGACCCAGTATCTGTTTGCAAAGTAGTGTGTGTGGAGGAGTGCTTTGCTCCTTCCACTTCTGTCTACAGTGTTTCTCACAGCCCTGTTTACTGTGCTTTTTCCCAGCTATGGTTATCATTTATCTGAGTTCTGCTGCTCTGCACCCTGCCATTAATTCCTACAATACAACAATTCCAAAATAAGGTGTTGCTCATGGTTCATTGGAAGACAATTGTTAATTATGTGTTGGTATGTAACTTTAGTTATACTGCAGTTGCTGGTGATGCATTAATTTAGTGCTAACTGTCCCATATAAACACAGTTCATCCTGAGGAGTCTTTTAAAGTTTGGTTTTAAGGACTGCTTTCTCTTTATGATTAAACCAATGGGTTTATGGAATTGTTTATCTGTCAAATAACCATAACAATTTTCTGTTTATAATTAAAAGTTGTTTCCCCATAAGGACAAGAAGAGTCCAGCTGTTGACAGGAATATTTGAGATTTCATTCCTTCTGTAAGCAGTTGCCAGCTTTGTTCAAGGTCTGAAATAGGTCCCTGGTTGTATACTACAACTGCCCTTCAGAAGTCACATAACTCTTAAACTGAGAAAGCACAGGCACAGAGTACACAGAAAACTCTGTCGTCACTGGGAGAGATGAAGTCTTAACTGCAGGTTTATCTGTGCAAACATGGTCATGGTCTTAAAAGGCAAGATACTTCACTTGAGACTGAGGTTTTGCTCATAGAGCAAATAAATTCCTGGCAGCTTAAACACCACCTTCATCCCCTTCAAAAAAACTCCCTACAATTATTCCTAAAACCTGTTTCCCAGAAACAATAGATGAGGAGCAAGAATTTGGTTTCTTGACCTCCTGTGGTGGCAGCATGTCACACCCTCAGCTGCTTATCTGCTGGAGAGTGGCAAGTACACCTTCCCACTCGAATTCAGTCTTGTAAGAAAAATTCTTCACACCTCTGACAGCAGCAAAAATATCTCTACCTCTGACAGCAGCAAAAATATGTCTCTGATCTGCTTGTGACCTCCTTCTTACAGAATTTGCCAAATGCTGTATTTTTTGCAGCCCTAAAACTCACTGCTGGGTTCAGTTTCATGTTCAATATCCCAGTGTGTTAGAGCTGGACAGGACACAGATGTATAGCCCTGGAGCACATCACTGCTCCTGCACAGCAGGTACAGGCAGGGCAAGACTGATGGTAGTGGAGAGGCTCTTTGCTCACAGGATGGGACTGCAACAGAAATGTCCACTCCTAAAACAAGCCTCCATCCCCAGGAAAATGTCTCCCTTCTCTTCTTAGAAACTGAAATGCTTTTGCACTGATGTGAAGAAATTAGTTTCATTTTGAGGACACATGCTGCTTAAAAGCTGCAAATTTTTTCATATTTCAGTTTCATCTCTCGAAACATGAAATTAATTTTCTAATGAACAAGTTTCAGTTCTGTTCTGAAGTAAGGGAAAATGAAGCTCTTTCTTCTATTGGAAGGAACATTAACTGTTTCTTGCTCCCATGAATATATATCACATAGCTATACCCTTCTGAACAAAATTATTAGGAGAATTATCTCTTGATTACACCTTCTACAAATATGTGTCTAATGCATGCTCTATACAGTAACAAGAGGATCCCTTAAAATGAATTTCATTGTTCCACAACACAGACTACATTGCCAATTGTTAGCAACAACACTGCTTGTATTCACAAAGCTTTGGACAAGTTCACTACACTGTGTTTCGCAAATAAACAGCAAAACGTGCCATTTTCTCCTCTTCCTCAGGTTCCTAAACCAACTTAGTCCCCACTGACAATCCTTTGTGGTCTGGGAAGGAATGTATACAAGGCTCAGCACAAGTACTTGAATGAGTTGTAGAAATCTATTAGAGTCCAGTCTGGGAAGATGGTGAGGAAGAGAAGGTTACTTTGAAGGGATCAGAGAAATGGGGAGGTGGGAAAAAGAAGCTGTTACCTTTAACAGAATGTATGTGAATTCTTAGTTTTAACATATCTAGAGTTCATCTGGTGATGATTAACAGTGATTTTATAATGCTCTAAAAATAAAGACATTTCTGGCAGCTGTCTTAGAATGATACATACATATGGACAACAAATTAAATCTATTACTTACGGTCATGCTTGTTCTTGTTTCTGAGACACTCGTTTATTGTTCACTAAAAATAACTAATAATGTGAATAATGCATTTATATTAAAGAGAAATTGTCTGGTTGCTAAATGTTAGTAGAAAAATATTACCAAGTCTTACCTCAACTTCTACTCTTGTGAAGATCTGACACAGTGTCATTATGCACAGCTCTTTACTGCAGGCAAAGAGGGAGAAAAATAAATTTTACTTATTTAAAACACAAGTATTTGCATGTCAGTAGATAAAACTTTTTAAAGCACAAAAAACCCAAAGCAAATATTAGGCAAGGTTTTTAAGTACCTTGCAGTGAAGTTCCCCCAAAAAGTTACTTTTCACAGTTTTTCTTCCGGGCTTCTGCATACACCTGCTGCGTGTTCACAGGGCAGGCAACTTGTCTGCTCTCAGGCATATTAACAATTCTGTACAGCTCTCTGGCAAGTAAACTGTCTCCCTCTCTCTAAAGAGGTCCATGGATACTGGATTTTAAACTTTAAGAGTTTTGATTCTGAGAAGTAGCTTAACTTTATCTGTTACTCTCTCAGCTGCAGAATAGGACCAGTAACTTCCTTATGCAGAACTACATTTGTTAGTATTTTTTAGGCATTTTGCAAATTATAGTAACATTTACACAGAAGTGTTAATGAAGTGTCAGTTTGGTCAGGATCGTCAATGCTTTTTTAAAAAGTGACAAATTTTAGGATCCACAGATAAGCTAGGGGGAGGAAGAAACTGCTAAAGAGGGTAAGCACAGTCACTTCTACTTCTGACTTGCTCTTTTCACTGTGATTTTTAACCAGAAATGCACATTTGATCTTTACATCAGGTATATTATAATATAAAACCTTCAAGCAGTCTTTCTGTGTTCTTGTTTTGGACAAAATAAAAAGGGAAAAGGCAGGAGAACCTATGGGATCCTATCTTCTGCATGGGCCCACTCTTAATGCTTGATTTTCTAACACATAACATTAGGTATTCCTCCCAGCAAGGCACAAAAGTAAGAGAGAAGTAGTAAGTGAAAAAGCAGGAACTGTATCAGGAGGTTTCTGAGAAGAAGATTGGTACTGTCCTGTCCTGGCCACAATATCCAGGAAGTGTTACAAAGAGTGAGACAGTTCTGCATTTCCTGACCTGCGTGTCTGTCCTCGTCCCAGTTAGTTTTGTTAAGAATCTATGGATTCTTCTCCATCCATCCCTTCTCTCCTCATGAGTTTGCTAAGCAGTTCCTTTCACCTGCTCACAGGTTTTGATTTGAGCCTTCACCACCCAGCCACCAGGCTCAGAGCATTCCTCCATTCTGAGGGAATGGGCAGCCTCCTCTCCCCCGTGGGAATTCCTCTGCTTTCATTTCTTTCTTTGCCTATTCCTACTCCATCTATCATAACTGAAGATACAGCTCTGTTTCAGTCTTTCAGTGTGAATCCTCCCTAGAGGATGTCTGTAGTATGCACTGAATTTGCAATGTTCATTAGTCTCAGTATGCTGATAAATGTAACAGCAATAGCAGTCACAGCAAAAAATCCTGGGAAACGGAAATGGACATTTTCATCATGTCCACTGTCTCAGTGTGCAGATGTTAGGATGACACATATATATACACATATAAAAAAATAAAAATATTTATAGCTTAAAGGTGCTTATGATCTAGTCCACTAGTCCAAATGTGTTTCAAAATTAGCTGCCTTACAAATGTCAGTTAGTAAGTCAGGACTACTGTACTTAGATACACTACATATTCCACATGAAAATGTGGTACCTGGACTCTGAAAATGCACATTTTAATGAATGTTTGTAAAGTGAAAAGTGTTTTTCAGAGATATTTTTGGTGCAGTTGTGAAGGCTTTTTAATACTTTCGTTTGTTCTAGTGTAATACACAAAACAGGAGAAAATGAAAAAAAAAGTGGCAGAACTAGAAATAATCCTTTCCTTTGCTAACCCTTTCTGTAGCCATTCAGATATGAAATCTACTGCATGACAGCATTATCCCCAGGTATTTCCCCCTCATAAAAACAGATCTAGAAGAACATGTGTCTTGGCTTAGTGGAATCTGTTTGGCAGACTGTTTAGCAACAGGGGAAAAATTTCTGTATGTAATTTTCAGTAGGATTAAGAAACTTACAATGAATAGCCCTGCCATGTCCAGGTCACAGTATCCTAAGGAAAAAATAAAACACAGAAATATATGACAAAACCAGATGAAAGTTAGTGAGCAGATAAGTTACAATTTAAAACAGGCACAAGTTTAGTAGAAGTGGATGATGTTTTTATAGGCCTGTAGTGCAAATAAATAAAGGTATTAAGGCAAATAGGATTCTTTGCCTTAAAAATCTGGAAAAAAGCATGGCAGACTTTTATAAACTATTGGGAATAATATTTATAGTTAGTTAGATATTGTAAATCATTCACTCTTATCTAAACAACAGAAGTAGGAAAAAGAAAAATTAGTAAGACTTTTTCAGTGGGCCCTACCAGTCCCTTTAGAGAAGCAGTCTCATAAATATATCTCATTTAGTTTTTAAGGACATTTCTGCATAATTTATCAAGCTTTTTCTTTGATTTTTTCTTTTTTTTCTCTCTCTGTGTTTATTACTTCTTATACATTATTTTTACAGTGTCTACTGCCAGATCTTTAAATCTTATCAGTGAAATGTGATACCAATCCCCTTGAGTGGTTCACTTCACAAATTTATTTGTAAAAGGATTACACAAAGGAGTCTTTCCAAATAACAACAATAACATCCATATTTTTAATCCTAACAAACCATTAGGAACTGAAAGTTTGGTCTTTTCTGGATTTGTTGGATTACCAGATAATTTAAAAACAGTTGAAAAGGTCCCAGCCTTACAGGAGGAGCAGTGTTGGATGTAGTGCATGGCTCAACCTTACTTCTGTTCAGAAACTTTGCAAGTCCCTTTGCAGTAGGGTTATCTTGAGGTTAACCAAAAAATGATGACTAAAAGAGAAGTTGTGTCCATTTTTGACTTTAAAGTACAGGCTCTGTGGCACTGCAGGAAGTTTCCAACTTCCGCTGCAATGCTTTCTGGTCTCCCTTCTTTAGTAAGAAGCCCAGCAGTAATTTTTTCACAGTCAGAATAGCAACTACCTCATGGTGACACTTGGGAAGCCTGGCTGCTTCCAGGAGCTCTTCAATGCTAAAGCTCAGGACAATATATTCTTCAGTGACAATGCAAAGTATTTATTGTAGGTACCACGTAAGTCAGGCTTTTGCCTTCTGTATCATTAATTACCAACAGAAGAGTGCTCTGCTCACCAGCTTGTTGGGGTATCGGAGTAACACAGGTTGGACAGGGACTTGTGGAACAAAGGCACCTGCAGCACAAATTAGAACTGATTGTTACAACTAAGCTTAATACAGCAATTGGGAGCTTTAAGTGATTTATTTCAGACAACAGTGTCTGGAAGGAGACATGTTAAAAAATGCCAAGAAAATGAGAAGTGTTCTTCTTCAGTTTTTTGTTTGTTGTTCAGTTTGGGTTTTATGTATATTGTAGGTTGGGCTTTTGGGTTTTTTATTTGTTTTTAAATCAGCAGCACAACTAGCAAGATGTCAGCACAGAAAAGCGTTCGGCTCCATTTCAAGGAGAAAGCTGCCTGAGACTCCTGGACTTTTCAAACTCATTTTCTGTGCATTATCTCTCCACTGACAGGCATGAATTTCAAAGGATGAGATGCTCACAAGGATTCAAGCATTTCCTGAATCACTCTGTGTTCTGATCATCACAGGTGATACGGATCTCACATGTAGTAGTGGTTTTGTAACTCCTCTACCCAAGACACTGAAAACCAGTTAAAATCAGGTTGCTCTCCTTTCTTAAATGAAGAGCAGCACAACAATCTAATGATCAGTGATGAAATGAAGTATATTTCTGTGTTAAAAATGATTTGTTATCCTGGCTTGCTGAACACTATGCAAGACATTTTGTAACTTGGTTGCTAAGTCTTGCATGGCAAAATTTAAAGGAATCTAAGACAGCCCAACTGTTAACTGAGATAAAAGAACATCATATAAGTTCATACATTCATCTCATAATAATCACAGTTGCATTTCTGAATAAATAAATTAGATGAAAACTGTACCCAGAAAAATCCCCCAACTAACTAACCATGTATGTCATAGACATTTTGCATGCTACACAACAGCACAAACCAGGGAAGTAAGCTTACTAGTATAAAAGAGTGGATTTAGTGCCACTGAAACTTTAATAATGTAAGGGATTACTACAGTGCTGTTGTGGATGACGTACCTTCACAAGTACAGTTCTTACTACAACTATCAAATTAATATCACATATTATTTTCCAACAACAATGGGATAAAATCTCTCACCTTGTTTAAATGTGATCAGGCAAGATCGGTTTGTGCAGGTGCCTTCTGGGAAAATCAGTATCTTGGATTTAAAGAGAGAGAAAAATATACACACATACGTAGATTTCATAAAATGATTATACTTTAGTATCTGTTATGCACAGGCTGAAATTAGGCAAGCTCTGTGACCTGTAGTACTACAGAATTATCATTACTGTTTCCAAAGGAAACAAACACATTAATGAAGGATGCTCACAACAGTATTAACCTGGTCCATCGTGATTTGGAAACCAATGCTGTCTAGGAAAGGAGTTCTGGGGAAAGGCCTTTATCAGTTCAGAAACATGGTACAGAAGGCTTTAAGTGTTTCACTCGTAATTTTAGTGTTGGTAATAATAGAATTGCTCCTCTGACAACAGTTCCTTATTGAGCTGCTGGGTGTATAAATATAGGAGTCTGGGCTGAAAGGAAGTGCATGAGGTACTTGGGCAATTACAGGCAGCAATGCTATCTGTGAGATGCCAGCTGTGATGAGATCACAGCTTGAACAGCAGAGCAAAAGGCAGAGAAGGTATATGCTAAGGCAGAGCTCTGAAGGCATTACACACCACAGCAGCCTCTGAACTTCAGTGACTCAGACACCAACACCCAGCAGGTTTCTGAATTAGTGTCCGAGACAGAACGTTAAGTGCACTGGGAACTGCAGTGTGACCCTGAATCCAGCCCCCTGTGGAATACAAGAAAGCTTTGTATTTCTCATACCACTACGGGGTCATAAGCAGCATTCTAAAAACACCCCAGCACAAAATGTGGTCTGGGTCAAGTGTTCAAGGTGTGCTCCCACTTCAGTCTGAATGAGCAGGTCAAGGCTAGCTGTGAGAGAGGCCTCAGCAGGTCACACCCAAGGGACACAGACTGTTCAAAGGCATGACAGAGGCAGCTGCATGCAGCAAGTTCCAGCCAGTCCTCCACGACACATCCTGTAATCAGAAAGTGTGGCCAGGGCACAGGACTAGGAATCACCCAGTGACACCCTCAGTTGTACTGCTGATTCAGTCCTGGAGATTCCCAGATTACTTGACTCATCATCTATTTATGCCACAACACTTGGGTTTCATCCCAAGTGCAGCACTGGTGCAGGAGCCCATTTCCCTTTCCTCCTCATGCTGCTTTCAGCAGAGATCAGGTCTACCAGGGCAGTCATCCATAACAGTTTAGCAGATCAGAAGCATCAGTGTACTCTGTAAGACCAGTATTAAAAAGAAATTGGCACACGCATATTTAACTGACAAGTCCAAAAAAATAATGGAGGCTCTAACATTATTTAGAATAGCTCAGAAAAATACATTGTCAGACAAAGAACCCTAAATGTTAAAAAAGCTTTTAGTAAGATACTTATGAAGTAACATTGTATGAAATATGTAAATAATGCCATTACAAAAAACAGTGGCAAGTGTTGGTCTTCCCTACTTGAATGGTCTCTGTTTCTAGAGACTGTTCAGAAAGTAAAGCAATAAACAGCAGGTCTAGCCGTCCCAGAGCTACTTCCTACTGAAGTCTATTATCTTCATTTGCCTCTTAATTTTCCTCAAAAGCCATTCAGTGGAACAAAAGTGAAAGAAAAGTTAACTTTTCTTAGTCATTTATGGGGTATCCAACTATGACTAAAGAGACATTGTGACTTCAGCTACCGAACCAGTCACTTTCTGTTTTTATTTTAAGTAAATTAACCCCCAAGAAAACAAGTCAAGTAGTACTTTGAAACACAAAGCATAAGTTTATACACAAATCTGCACAGGAGATGTTTGGAGAAAGGTCTTATATCATCACTGACTGGATCTGTCCAGCAGTGTGGCAATGACATCGTACTCGTAGTATCAGAATACTGATCCATACCAAGGCGATTCACCTGCTACACTGAAGGCAGCATGTTAAGACTTGAAAAGGGAGAAGAGAAAGTCAAGAGCATCTTAATTTGCAACAGCAATTGGTACTGGCTGGATTTTAACTGGTCCATCTGCCACAACAAAACTCCTTCTGGACAACCAGACTCTTCCTTTCTTAACCCAGTCATGTACCTGAGAGCTGACTTCACTTCTGTACATTTTAAGAAGCAATCCAGCTGGGCACTTGTGCTATTGTGATGCACAATGAACAGGGAATAGGAATACATGACAGAAGAGAAGCAGAGTATTTATCACCTGTGGCCACTGGCCCCTTGATAATGCCCGCCTGGTTATCTCAGCAACCGTGTTCTTCCGTGAATCAGGGTCTTGACGAGAAACTGCCACAGGTTGAAGGGAACTTAAAATGGCTGTGAAACAGAAAAAAATAATATTTGTCTTATACTAGTGCTTAGAAAACACAGGGGTTTCAAGGCTTCCTTGTAGCAAAAACTTGTTATTCATTCACTAGGAGACAGACTCCACACAAACAACTTTCAGACTAAATTGATAAAGAGTGTTACTATTCTCTTTCTGCAAAATGGGAAGACACAGAAGACATACCCATGCTGCCAGCTGAGGAACTCTACAGTAGATATAAACATACAAAATTCACCCAAACACATTTAATAATACTGCTCTTTTTCACTAAGCATTTCCACACAATTCTATGAGAGTGACTTGACTGGGTCTGCTCATGGGCCACACTCAGGCCTAAATTATGCAGACTGCACCCAAAATGCAGTTTTAGCCTTCCCTTTTCAGTTACAAAAAAGCATGCACAGCTTCTATGTAAATTACAGAAAAAAGCCCCTCATTTAATCCGAAGTCTACATCAGAATGTGCAGACCTTTGTGATGAGAAACCTGGTGAAGAATTATCTTCTCTGTCCCAATTCTGTGCTTTTAAGCTAAAATCAATACATTCTCTGTTCATTTCTTTGCTACAAAAACACTTTGCTATGTTGCCTGTTGTATTTAGTTCTGGATTACTGTACAGCCAGCAGAAAGTCTACAGCTGATTCTAGCAATAATGCAAACGGGGATTCTTTTTGTGCCAAAAGGAGGAGAAAATAATAGAAGCATGACTCATCTGATCTTTTCCATTCCCTGCATTTCCTTTTTGAGTAACTCTTCTTTTATTCCTTCCTGGTCTTGCTCCCATTAAAAAAATCCATAACAGTGCCTGCAAGTTTGATCTTATAAATGTGGTATTTTCCAGACTACTGTAGTTTGGGTTCTGTTTTGAAATAACCTTCACTCCATTTGTGGGCCACACTGTTAAAAGACAGCAGTGGAACAGATTTTTTGAGCTATTGCTGGGGGAATGAAAGAGAAGGCTTCGAATGTGAGCAGCTGCAAAACACGCTTTCAGTATAAAACAAGTTCAGAATGATGTTGTATTTCATACCTGAAAAGAAACAGCATCATTTCTAGGCATTTTTACCAATTCAGAAAAATAACATGCCATAGGAATTTCACTGGGAATAATTTGTCAGTATCTTTGGAACCTAAGGAGCTTAAAAGCCTGCCCTTAAATCATTTTAGGAGATAAAAATTTTGGCCCAATATCGAGTTGCTGACTTGTAACTTTTAATTTATTATTTTTTTATAAATACTTACTGCCAAATACCGGAGTCGACAAATTCTCTGCTCTAGACACTATTGATGGCATTCCAGTAAGGGCACAAATAATAGCATCAAAAAAGCTGGAGTGAGGAGCTGCGACAAAGATCGGGGCTTCTGGCAGACTCGCCACTTTCCCTTTCACTTTGACCTGGAAGCCCATCACGAAGTACGCGGTGCGAGTCAGGCCCGACAGGGTGGTCTGGATCAGCCTCCTGCAAACAGAAACACACAAGCATCATCCAGCTTACACTCAGGGTTTAGTTTGTGCTTGAAAAGAAAAGCCCCTAACAGGTTTCCTAGTTCTAACCTGCACTGGGGCCCCACGCAGGGTAGCAGGAGCACTCACCAGGGGAAGGTAGGGCTGAAGGGGAAGTAGGGAAGGGAAGGAGACATGACCTTTTCCTGATGAGAGATAAGGCAATGTACAGCACCTTGTGAAACCCCCTTCCCAGGTACACTATTTCTCATGGCGTATTTTATGGCATATTTTATGGCATTGTACCATAACACCGTTGTGAGGGGAGTAATTAGCAGATTCAGTGTCCTTTCTGTATAAATTTAGGTAACTGATACTGTTGTTTTACTATCAGTTTTAAACAAAAAGCATTAAATAACAATGTTTCCTCACTGGAACATGTTCCCACAGGAGGGGCATGTTCCTTTCATGGCACTCTCCATAACCTTTTGGTGTTAGAATTCACATCCTGTGTCTCCTCCCCTCCTGCAGCTGCAGTGTATCCTGGCTAGAAGGGGACTTCAGTACTTTGAGGTCAGAAGTGAGTGACTGAAACCCAGAACCCACAGAAGCAGCTGTGAAATACCACTTCAAGGGCAATGCAGCTGAGAGGAGCTGTCAAAGCTAATTTTGTCATAGAATCATAGCATAGGAGAAATGACAAAGGCTATACAGGAGCTCAGCTGATGTCATGTTACAAAATACTTGCTTAATGAATTTCTTTTCTCCAATATTCCTGTTAGTATTATTACTGAGGAAAGTTCTGGCTTACAGATAGTCTATAAATATTTTTATAAAAATTTTTTTTAGCCTCAAGATAACTGAAAATCTACCTATTTAAAAAGCTCCACTATTATTATAAAATACACTAATTAAAAAGTTGCTTCCTATAAATGAGTAAAACTGAGGAATCTTATTTAACCAAAAGGAATGAAAGGGAAAAAAAAAAAAAGCTTTAGATCCTGGCTTTGTCTTATTAGGGAAAAAAAAAGCAGCTTAGTTTCCACAAATATTGGTCATTTATTTTACCTTCTCCATCCTTTCAGTGGCAAAAATCCTCTTCCGGGCTGACAGAAAGTTGCAATTGCTGCAGACAGCCAAGCTAGCAGTAAAATGAATGTGATGCATATGGCACGGAGGGGAAGCAAAATAATTCCCTGGATAACAGTCTGGAAAAAAAAAGGGGTGAAAAATCTTAAGAAATGGTATGACAGAAGTGACACTGCTATCTATGCAGTTACTTCACAAGGATTTTAAAGTACTACCATTATTGCTTTGTGATTTAGTAAGGAAAGCCTCAATGATTCCAGTGCTCTTCTGGGAAGTCATTCATGGTATCTCATTTTCATTTTTTGAGGTCTCATTTCAGGAACTGGAATATCTGAGTATTTAAGTTTTTGGCTTGGATGTAGCTAGATACAGAGGGTAAACCAAGTCTGCTGGCTCCAGTTAATATTTGGTCCTGGTCTGCTGCACACACCCAGCTCAGATGAGTCTGCCCACCTGACACATATCTCCACTACAGAGCTTTCTATTACTGGCTGCCTATCTAGAAGTCAACTGGGATCATTAGAGTGACTAATTGTACTCTTGCCCTTTCAAATGACAAACCCTGTGTTGAGTCACAGTGCTGCTGCAAGTGATCCTCACTACTGCTTCAGGGAGCTGTGCACACACCACACAGCGTCATTTCCCCCAGGTGTGACTTAAGCAAAACCACGGTTTTAGTAGTCCTGATTGCAAATAATCCTCAAACATCACCCCAGCCCTCCCAAAGGAATCTTTAGCTTGAGTATTTTCAGGCACAGCTCCAGGAAACAGGTGTATTGGCACAGTGTCGTGCCACGGGCAGCTCTGGTACAGGGCAGGCAGAAATTCTTCAGTTTTACCCCAGCACGTCAGGTCAGAAACTGTATCCTGAAGGTTGGCCTTGATGGTGCAACAGGCTCTGCACAGGCTGAGCACTGCAGGGCTGGGAGGCAGGTGAGCTGTGTGAGCAGGTCAGAGCCCAGCACTCCTGGGAAACCAGTAAAGGTTCAACTCCCTTTGGCACTAATCCAGCTCAGCTGCCACTCACTGATGAGGACCAGTTTGTGTGCAAACCTGTGCACTAAACAAAACATACCCCCAAGAGAACTGTAATAGTGATTTTTAAAAATTTATTTGGGTTGTTTCTTCAAGTCCCTCAAAATTTATGAGAGTGTGTCACTGGTCACAGACTGACAGCTGCACCAGTTCAGGTCAATGGGAGTAGTTACTGAAGGACAGTTAAGTGAGTTTAACTTATTCTTGTGAGCTCACTATGTTTTATTTACTGGATTTTAAGAAAATCTACAACTGAACAACAGTGTTTCTCTCTCAAAATCAACTTTTCTAGTCAGCTTTTTAACAACAGCCTCTTGCTCTACAGAAAAAGCAAGGCCTTTTGTCAGTTTTACAAAACAGTTTGCAACTTCCTAGAGCTTATTAACACCACAGTGGATTTTAATTCACCTCTTTTCTTTAAAAAGAAACGAGTGTAGTATATTTGAGAACAAGCACCTTAGTGTATACTTTATCCAATTTTTGGATACAGTCAGTTGCTTCTAATTTTCCTTTCACCAACACAGTCCTTTCCATCCCCACCAAATCCCTTCCATCTTCATGTAGTGCCCTCTTACCCTCCTCTTGTCAATGTTCAGGAGAGGCTCTGCCATCTGGCTCCAAACCCTCTGACATTGATGAGGATTAAGATGAATTTGGGGCCTTCAGGACTCACTTCTGTGTTACCACAGGCACAGTGACAACAGACCAAACATGACAGTGGACACACAGAGTAAATTAAGATAAGCATGATAAGCAGGTGCACTGTGTCGATGTTTATGTTCTGCAAGCACTGCCATACACTGTGTTTCCAGGGGAGATCTGAACATTTAGGTGTGGTTGTTTCTTTTATTTAACAGTTTTGTATAACTAGCTATGGAATTTTAACCATAACTTTATGGACAACAGGTAAAGGACTGCTCTGGATCACAGAAATGAGCATGACATTGACCCTGGAGATCTACTGCTCCCACTCACTCTGGTGCGTGATCTGAAGAAGTCAGGTAGGAAAATAAACCAACAAAGACTCCTTGTTTGTATCCCAAAACTAGATTTGGTTTTTTTTTCTCCTCTATGTGCATCTTCTTTTACTATGATCTATAGTCCAGTTTGACATTTCAGCTGCATTCAGTTATCCAAAATGGGCAGTGTAAGCATAAATTAGTGTGGTTTGACTTAAAATAACATTTTTCTTAATGAAAAGAAGAATATATATGTACTGACCTAAAATGAAAAACAAAGGATGCAGTAGCAAAAGCAAACCAATCCCTTCTTCAAAACTTTAATAAATTCATTAATCTATTTTAGGCAGAGGCACAGGTGGTACTGATTTGCTGATGCAAGCTATTGGTTTTCTAGGTCACTGTGTAATGAGGCAGAGTTGGTTTCTGCTCCATCAGCTGCAGAGTAGGGTAAGAAAAGGACAGAAAAGAGAGAGGTCAAGGTAGACTAGAAAAGGGAAAGTATAGGAGAAAAACATACGGAAGAAAATATGAAGTTAGTAACTACTCAGTAGGATCAGTGCCATTCCAGCTTTGGTACAGTAATCACCAAGACAGAATTATTCTGAGTCATCCAAAGAACCTTTTCCCACACTGAATCACCCATGTACTTCTACTGTGTGTGCAATAACTGCATTTCCTGTCACTGCAGTACTCCTGGCAGCCCAGGGCCCACTCCCACAGCTGACTGATCCTTGATCAATACACGGGATTATACATCCACTGATGGCAGGGACCTGGAAAGTGGAAAAGCAGGCCTATCAGAAAGCCACAGAATTCCACAAGAGATTTTGTTCAACTTCAGCTGCTGTCAAGTAATCTAAGAAGCAGCAGCAGAGCAGGCTGGGGACCAGAATGAAGCCCAACTCCCACTGGAATACTTTGACATCTGATGCTGTGACCAGATGGACTGTTCCCCACAGCAGCACACACAGGGCAAGACGGTGCTCCACGAGCAGCCAGAGGATGTCACAGCTCTGCCAGGCAGTCCAGCTGCTGCCTTCCAAGCATGGGGTTAACAATACTGCTTTCAGCATGCTGGTTGTGGTGCTACATAGTTCACCACTGCAAAAGTCCACTGAACATCTCTTCTGAATAAACTGAATCCTGTAATGACTTAACTAGAATTTGTGCTTTGCATATGCAGTTCAGAAGTTAGGACAGCAAGTGAGCAACCAGGAAAAAAAGAACTAAAACCCAGGAAAAATCTCAACAATGAACTGCAGCCAACTTCAGTCAGAGGATGGAAACCAGAAGTATTTGACAACTGTTTTAAAATTGTTTGGCATGTGAAGATGTTTAGCATAGCCCAGCTGATCCTTGCTTTGCACATTCTAAAGAATGACAAATAAAAATAACAGATAAAGAATGGCTTATAAACTATTAGCAAGAACTGGCATGAAATTGTAAAATCTTCTCACTCCACTTTGCAGTCTGGCTGTTTTTATATTTGAAAATGAATGAACTGCAAACAGCTACCCTGTCTCTCTTGCAAGCTCCATTCATCAGGCACACAACAGCCTTTACATTCAAGGTCACCAACAGATGTAAATCCTGCTGTGGACTCCCAAGGAGGGTTTTGAACTTGTATGTTTGCACTGGTGTATGTTAAAGGAATAGTACAGAATGGGGGGACACAACAAGACTATCCTTTAACATGCAAGAATGGGGGAACACTGCACCTGATGTGAATGGAAAGAGAATGGAGACTTCCCTTTTGTGAAGTTTATAGTAACAGTGTCTGGTAAGGCCCTGACTCCCAGCAGGTCTGACTGGCAGTGCTGAGCAAGAGAGGAGCAGAGCTGTACAGGACAAAGCAATCAGTTGGAAATATCCCACTCCTTATGACCAGAGGGGGAAAAGAACAGAAGGGAGCAAACCACAATACAAAAAACGTCCTCTCTTGTGTGTTTTTCTGCTTTACAGTTCTGTGACTGTTTGGCTCCTCAGCCCACTACACCCAGGCTCTAACCCAGACTGGTGCTTTTCCTTCCAGGTGTTTTTGTATGGAGTTTTGTATGGAATGTATCTTGTTTTAAGATGCGTCATGTTCTTCCAACCCTTCCTCCTGAAGGGCAAAAGCAGGATATAATTATTATAGCTAAAACAGTAATAGTAACTTAAAAGTGTAGGTTTTTGGAAGTAGTCTGTGCATCCTCCAGAAAGGACAGCCAGCAGAGAAAGCTGTCCACTTCTGGAATCTCATTAAGAAACTGGTTTCTTCAGAGTTCATGCCTAAAGCTACTGATTCAGATGCACTTGAAATGTGTTCCAGGCTGCTAGTAAAACATACAAGGGGATAAAACGACTTGAAATTGTTTTCCAGGTTTCTCACATTTCCTCTACCCAGTTACATTCACGGCAAACATTGTTTATAACTTGAAGAAGATCTATATGAAACATAAAATATTTAGTTGTATGTCAGCTTCCAATATTTAAAACCATCAGCAGAAAATGCTGTAATTTCACCTACACACTGATGTCCTCATTGTCTTCAATCGTCTGTTCATGTTTGGTTCATCAGCTAAATTTTAAAGAATGTTTTTAAAAATCAAAGCTTTTTTAGTTGTATGAGTGTCCTGTAAGTCTTGTGTGTGCTTGTGCACAAGTCATACTGGGACAGCACTCAGCTCAGAGGCCTGATTCAATTCCTCAGTGACACCAGTCAGCAACCCAGTGCAATATGGGGTACCACTTTCTGGCACACCCTGCAATATGGAACCAAGAGATTCACTCCCCTCTCTCTAGCCCAGGCTTAAAATTAGCCTAAAGTGAGTTAAACATCTGAAACAGCACCACTGAAAAAGTTATGTTCTGTTTCAGCTTTTCACATCAGAGAGAAGTTGTCATCTTAACTCTAGAGCTGAGGTATCTGGCATGACTGGTTGATGAGTAGTATTTAATTCTTGAAACAGGACTCCTGTTTTCTCTAGGAGTGATGTGTTATCAGCAACGATTGCGCAAATATTTCCAAAAGCTTATTTTAAATCTTGTGTTAAAAGTTTTAAGTTTGAAGTCAGTAAGCCTCTGTGTGTGCGCTGAGCAAGTATGCAGCTGGTGGACTCTGAAAAACTGAAGAACTTAATTTCAAAAAGCAGTGACTTTTTTATGCTGATCATCCTTTGACCGTTTACATAACTTCTTCGGGTATCTGCTCTCCAGATTAGATCAGGAAGCAAACAACGATTTTACAGGGGAAGGAAATGTTCTCACTAGAAGCCTGTTCCCGGCAAAGCCAGGAGCTGTAGATGTGAAACAGTCGGCGCTGCTCCGCTCCGCTGCGGGCGCGGCGCGGGGGCACGGGCGGTGCTGGGCAGGCCGGGCCCCGCAGCCCCGGCTGCCGGCGGCACTTTCAAACCTCGATCGCTCACACCGCGCTCTGCCCGGCCAAGGGGGGATCGAGCGCGACCAGA
>VZRX01017854.1:178692-209771 GCA_013398075.1 Notiomystis cincta | reverse complement strand
TGGCCGGTGAGCGGTGCAGGGGCCCCGGTGCCCGCAGCCCTGGCCGTGCCCTGCCCCGCGCTGGGCAGCGCCGTGCGCGGTGCAGACACCGCAGCTCCGCCGCGTTCGCCGGGTGCGATCGCAGGGCGATGTTCACAAGCACTGGGAGCAACGCGGGCCGTTATCTGAGAGAGGAGAGGGGCAGGCGCGGTCACGGCACACGGCAGAGGTCGTTTCTAGGAGAATGGTGCGTTTTCACCACTGCATAAGGCTGGTACAGCGGTTCTGGTTCTTGAGCACCTGAGGTCTCCCGATCCGCTGTAGCCTTTCTTTCCGTGCGGGATGCCCGCGGATCCCTTCCCGCACGTCTGCCCTGAGGGATGCGCCAGGAGCCGCTCGGCAGGGCCGGCGGTGCGGTGAAACACCGTCCTCCGGCACCTTCTGCCGGCCGGCCCGGCTGCTGCTGCTTTCAGCCCAAGAGGAAGTTCCACCCTGACCACACTTAGGAAGCAGCAGCCTTTTGGGTTCTCACAGGAATCGGGTCCAGCGGTGGGGCTGAGCCGGAGCCTGTCCGTGAGCGCTGGGCTCAGGCCGCTGGCCTCGAGTGATACTGCTTCAAACACTTGGTTTTGCTATGGTGCTGTTCCATTTCTCCTTCACACGAAAATATGGGCACTTCCTGGCACAACAGTAGTCCATATGTTGCCAGAGTGTTCATATTGCTATAATGAAACTAATTATAAATGTGTCGTAGTTCAGTTCCCACTTTGACGTCTCTGCTTCCACAAAGATACCATCAGCATTCATAAAACTTAATTATTATAAAATTATTACTTGTGTTTTGCAAATGCAGGTGCTTAAGGGGTAGTCATAATGATATATTTGGGCTAACTGAAGCCTGCCTATAATGAAGCTTGATGAGTGTAGGATTTCCCTTGGCTGGTTTCCAGGATTTTCCTGTGATTGCCAGTCCTTGAAAGCAGCATTGTCCTCTGAAAAAGCCAAGAGCTGTGAACGAACTGAATCAGCATAATCATTACAAAAAGTAAGGTTGGGAGGAACTGCAGAGGAGAAAAATCAATTCTACCTCTATCACTCTTGGCAGATGATTTTACAAGCTCTTTTTAAAAGCCCATGACTTCCCTAGATAGTCCTTTCCAGCACTTTTTTGTTAACGTCTTGAAGTGATATTTTTCTGTATCTGAGAAGAATCTCTGTCACTGCAGATGATATCCATCCTCAGTGGATTCAAGAACTGTTCTCTCTCCTCTCTGCAGCTAGTTTTTGCACACTTGTGTAGTGTTATGATTCTCTTATGCTTTCACCAGACTAATGAGTCCAGATTTTCCCTCCCAGATCATAGTTTCTACATATCTGAGCGTTCTTAAGGCTTTCCTCCAGTGAGTCCACAGCTTTCTTGAGGTATCCAGACGGGAAATACTGCTGCTAGGAGGCCTGACCAGTGCAACTGAGTGGGCAGGAAGGATTAATTTGTGTCTGACAAATTATGTTATTATATCACTATATAATAGTGTCTACTGTTTTTTTTTTTGCCACTAGCCTGATCCTGTGACTTACACTGTGGCTTTGTGGACATGATGCTTTTCATATGTAGATTAATGTTTCTGGTGACTCATACATTTGTTCAAAACAATAATATTGGTTATAAACTTCTTACTCTTCTAAGGCTGATTAACCATAGCACCATTTAAAAGCCTTAACATCACAAGTATCAAAATACAAGCACAGTACAAAAAGCCCCTTTAATGTTCAGAACATGTAAGACAGTAAGATCATGTGTAATTCTTTGGCTAAATTAGGGTCAGCATCTCTTTTGTCTATATCCTTTTTTGTCTATGAATCTATGGTAAATTGAATTTTGATCAATGCACTGCTAACATAAAACACCACCAAGCTTTTGCAAAACTGCTATCTAGAATTTTTCACCAAAAGCTTCATATGGTGCTGAAGATGGACATGAAGGGAACAGTAGCATTATTATTTTTCTAGGTGGAAGCTACAGCTCTAGTTCTGCAGGTCACTAGGACAATGTTTGTTTTTCCTGAACAGCTTACCCTATACCTTCATTCTGCCTAGAAACCATAGAAAAGTGGCTCTGGAGCAGGTGCAGCTTCTGTGTACAATCCAAATATTAGTGATACATGAGAACCCAGTACACATAAACATTCATAACATAAACACAGCTTAAGTGTATGCAGCTTTATAGTGTTTAATGTAAATTGTATATATACAGTCTGAAATGGACTAAGATATCTGCCTTATTGTAGCTGCCTTTGGGACAGTTTACTCTCTTGCTCATTTTTGTAAAAATATACTCTAATTTATCATAAAATGTGTGATAGGCAAAAGCATATACTGCAGAATATGAAATATTTGCAAACATTTTTTTATACTCTTCTGTCAGTAATTCCTAATCTGAACCAGAGGCTAAAAGAAGGTGCCCTTTTTAACATTTGCCTGTTTAATTCTTTTGACCAGGGCTGTTGTATTACCTTTATAAAATATGTGTACAAAGGCGTTTTTGATACAGAAATTGAAAACCTGCTCGAGTTTGACCTGCTCCCTGCTGGTGTCTGACAGAAATCTGCCATCTCCTGGCCCAGCCGTGTAACACTGCTGCACACAGCAGTTGGGGAGCATCTGCTCACTGCTTGTAAGAAAATCACTCCTCTCAAGGGCTGGCTAAAACCTTCTTCATGCAACGTGCCATGCTGATTTTCCACTTGCTTTCCGTGGTACTAAATGCAAACTACTTGTGAGAAATGGCTATGAGGACAGCAGCAAACGACCATGTGTTTCTGCTGTCAATTAAATAACTTCTTTTTTGCTGGCTTGCTGGCTTTCTGGCTTGCTTGCTGTCTAGGCCATGGTCCCCTAAAGCCAGTTCAGTTTGCACCTCCCCCCTGGAAGAACGCCTGCTAACGCCTTCTGAGTGCCCATCTGGGCCCAGCTGACAGCACTTTCCAGCAATCAGGGCACCCAAAAAGTGTAATATTAAGTCACCTGAAGTTTGTCTTTCTCCACCTGGGAAAGTCTTCCAGTGTTATCCTGGTAAGCTGTGTGCATTCAGAGGTCTTTGTGCCCTGACCGTGCAACCTACAACCTCAGTCTCCTGCTCTGTAAGTGGCACTGTGGCAGGCTGGATAACACAAGGAGTTATTCATTAGGGCTCTGTAAATCAATTTCATCTCCTGGGAGTCCAGCTCTGCATGTCCCTCAGTGGAATTCACTGGTTGAGTGAGACTTCAAGCAAGGAAAGCAGTTCTGGACTGTTCATTTCACTGTGCTCAGGTACTTGGGGACTGGAGGAGGTGCTGACTTGCCTGCATGCACCCATCCAAGCAGGCACACGTGGGGCATGCATGTATACACAAACCCAGATGTACCTTTTTTTTTCTTCTAAGACAGGTGCTGAAATAGATGTATTTTGGAGGTTTTATTTAATGTTAAATAGAATTGAAACACCCCTAAAGCTAATATTTTTCTTGGGTATTTCTAGATATTTTCTCTTACAGAAAATTTCTCTGCCTCTGTCCCTTCTCTAAATGTTGGACTTTCTGTGTTTGTGTTATATTCCTTATATTAATGCACATAAGGTTTACAGTGTTTGTTTGGTAAGTTTCAGATGCTTAATTCAGTTTGAGAGTTGTTTCTAACTGTTTTTATCAGAGAAAAGTTGCTGTCCCCAGTGTGTTAATCATGCCAGCCTGTAAGTGCAGGTAGAAGAGTCCTGGTGTGCTGCACCAAAGAGGAAAACTTCACACTGAAAGTTCCCTGAGGGTGCTTCTGCTGAATTCCCTTCTCTTTGCAGTGCTTATGGACATAAGGAAAATAAAGCAGAGGCAAGAACCTTATCACTGTATTTAACAAGTCGTAACGGATAATGACCTCTGCAAAGGGAGGCACTTCAGTAAATGCTTAGTTTTTGTGGTGTTAGTCTCAGGGAGTAGGTTAGGTTGGATTAGACAGGACTTGGTTAGATTTTTGGTCCTAGACAGGCAGATGATTGCTGAGCCAGCTCTGGTAACAACTTAGGGAAAAACAGCATTGGCTCTTGCTGATGCTGAGTGAAAATAGAGGTGGTACTACCTCAGGGAGTCCACTGGGTATGTCCCCTTGGAGAATCCTCCTTCCTCACCTGAGCTGTCTGCAGAACTAGACATCTTAACAAAAGTTTCTCTTCTGTTCCTCTGGGTAAGGAAGGCTCTAGGCTGATGATGGGCCTTCTCCAACTCCCAGTGCTCTCAAACTGGCACCTTCCCTGATTATTGAATTCACTTGAAAACAAAAGAAAAAAGTAGATCTACAAGAAAAAGACAGACTCCAGTGATTTGTGTGAGAATGAGATATAAAATTACCAGTTGGGGTTTTTTTTCCTTTGAACTGAACCCAGGAGCCTCAGTAAAGTTTACCCTATTTAAAGCATTAATTAGGGAGCTGACTGTACATAAAGATAAAACAGAACTCTTAAAAAAGTCTCCAGGGACTCCAAAAAACCCAGGTTTGTCTACACGAGGCAAAAGAATTTTAATTAGCAGCAACTGAATTGAAGTGAACTGATATGAGCAAGAAAAAGAGAATTTATCCCACAATGTATTCAGAGAACATAATTGAATGTTCATTAGCTAAGAGTTATATACTGACTGTTAATGAGCAGAAATGAATATGTATTATTTCTTATTAAGCTGGAAATGTATGGAACTAATTGCATTTAAATATAGTAGCTATAAAGCTGTTTATTAACAGTCACTACTAAGAAGAGGAAAGACATAGGTGAATTTATATTCTTTACTGCAGTATCATTTTAAATATTTATTATGCTAAGTGGTATTAATACATAGTTTTTCAGGGAAATGGTTATTATGTTGTGCTAGTAGGACTCAGTGATGCCTTCATTTGGATAGGATTTATGCTTTATTTATTTTAAATCAGGGAAGGCAGCACAAACAAACAGAAGCTCTCAGATTCCTCTAAGGCAGGTTATTATTGCTCCTCAGGATGAGGGTCCTCTGTTACTCGTGATCAAATGACACTTGGCTTCTTGATATCATGCCTTGATAAAAATGTCAGGAGAGAGTTTTGGTAAGGGTTCTTTGTTGCAGATGTTCAGGAGAGAGCCATCTTGTTGTTAGGTGTGGTGACAGAAGACCAGAATGAGTTTGTGCTAACCCACTGGGTGTGCAGTGCCTGCCCAGGGAAGCTGTGGTTCTGTGGGTGCATCCTGGCTGAGCCTGAGGAAGCTGCTGGGGCACGGTGAGCACTGTGCCCGCTGGGGGCCATAGGGAGGCGTGTGGGAGGGAGCAGTCGCAGAGCTGTTGAGGTGGGAAGGGTCCCTTTGGAACCCTTGGTTAGGGAGGGCTGCAGGAAGGAGGGAAGGGTGGAAGGAAGGGATGGTGCAGCTGCCCATACTTAGGGCAAGGTGTGAAATGGAAACCCTGGGGTCCAACAGCTCCTCGGCCTTGGATTTTGTCAGGGGAGGGGCGGTGACTTTGCCTGAACGTTTTCCAGCTTTTGCCTTGATTCCAGGGCTCTCTTGGTAAAGGAGAGGGACAGTAGAGAGAGAAGGAGAAGGAAAGGAGCAGTGACACCCTGAGGGGGCAGAGCAGCAGGGAAGAAAGGAGTACCACAAAGAGGAACTTCTGTAAAAATAACTCGGTAGAAGTCTGATGGCTCCCCAGTGCTCAGCCTGTTCCCTTTGGAGCGGCTGTGGAGGGCTGGACCAAGACACACCTGCTCCTGACTGCAAACTTCACTGGCACCTGCAAACAATTTTGGACTTGCACCCCCAAGTATTCTTTGCAGTTAAAAGGCCACATCTTCTGCGTGGCAAAACCAGGTGTTTTCATCCTCCTGCACTGTTTGAAATTGAAGGATGTTTTGGGGCTGCAATCAGGGAAAGTTAACACACCTGTGAGCTAGTCTGTGCCTTTGACCTCAGTGCTTTAGGCAGTGATTTTGTGGCATTTAGATTACTGTCTTTCTGCTTACATAGAAAAATATCTTGCTTGTTTTGATTTGAATTAGAATTATTTTTAATTTTGCAATTTATCATTTTCTGATAAAATTATTATAAATTAATACAGTAACCAGCAGACCTACCTTGTTAGTAATCTGAATTTCTGTTTATTAATTGTACAGATATGTTTTTACTACAGGATTCTTTAGTACAGCAACAACTGCACGTTCACTTTCAGGAAGATTGTAACTTTTCCCCTGTTCACAAGAGGGCGATAAATCCCCAGTCATCTTTATGCAGCCTCTAGTATGTGTTCAGTACCTCGCTGTAGAACGTTATAAAGACCAGCTTGCTGTCAGAAAACTGAAATATATGTGTATGATCTGTATGAAATATTATGATGGCTTTTGTTTTGGTTTATGGGGAGTTTAAGCTATGCTCTGTTTATTTCATCCCACTGCAGATCCTACTATGAGTAGAAGCTCGATGTGGGAAAGTTATTTATAATATCTCCCCATACACTGTAAATGTTTTCTTCATGGTACACATACAGGTATTAAATTCTGATGAATATCAATCACATAAAAAAGTGATTTTGAGCACAGCATTCAGGAGAATTTCCCATAGCCTAAACATTGTTGTCTATGTTCATTTCTTCCTCACAGTGAAACTTTCTTTAGTAATCAGAACCTTCTGTTTCTTAACATTAATCTTTTTCTTGAATTAAAGTATCTTTTGTCTTGAACCTTTCCTTTAAATACAATCTTGTTTCATCTAAACCCAAGTCTTTTCGTGGTGATAATATCAGTATGGAGAGCTGCCATAAGAACTGCGATTTCTCTATTTGTGTTGACAATTTTGTAATTTATTAACATGCTGTTATATTTCCAATATTTATATTTATTCACTTTCACATCCACTATATCTTTTAAATAGTTTCTGTTTCACATTGTATAATAAGAATGATTTCAGGAGTCTTCTATGGAATAAGGAAAAAGGGAAAGAAAAAAGAACAACTGGTTCAGTGTACTAAATTTTATGTCTCTGTTGATGTTATCTGAGTTCATTCCAGCTCCTGTGCTTAAAGGAACTGGATTTCTTCCAGCTCTAAAGCTCCATGACCCAGCCCATGCAGTTCTTAAGCTGTCAGTATTAGAACAAATTCTTAATAATTTACAGTGTAGCATGGCCTCTGAAGAATGTTTTCACTCCGTATCTTAATATGAAAAATAAATAAATGCCAAATGTGTCTAGCAACGCACTGAGGCATTTTCTCAGTGTTAGTACAGCATCCAGCTGAGTTTAAGGGCCTCAACTGATGTGACTTCCTTAAATAATAAGACAAGTCCATGACTCTTGAGGTTCCTTCTGCAATCTCAGTGGAGTTCTAGGGCTGTCTCAGATAGCTGAGACAAAAACACCTTTATATTGTGTTTCAACAACTTCAGCTGTCTTTGGCTGCAGAGACTCAGTCTTGCCTGGCCCCTTGCCCAGTTGTTGATTACCTCAGGCCTGCAGTTCGAGAGAGCTGTTAGAAATCAGGGCTACCAATAGCTTATTTATTTTGATATTATCTCTCCTGTAACAACCTTCACAATTCACCTCCAGCCCTGCTCCTGTGGTGCCTGCAGGGGCTGCAGCAGCGCAAGGGCAGAGCTGTCCTTGAGCACAGCACTGGTTGTGTGCTCTGGCAACTGTGATGCAAACAGGAGCAGGACTGGGCAACAGGCACAGTTGGGGACAGACTGGAGCTTTGGGAAGAAAAATTTACCTTGTTTAAGTGAAATTAGAATCTGCCCCGTTCCTTTCCTAATCACCAGATGAGGCCTATGGCCTCTTCACTGTTTTTTATCAACTCTAAAACTGGAGTGTTTCAATGGATGTCCTACAGTCAGTAGGACAGTTCCCAGGTTGGGAGTGCCCCTGTAAACACAAGCTCCTTCCCAGAGATTCTCTCAGTACAGCCAGGCATTTTGGCTATTTTAGTAAAGACCAAAATTATATAACAAACCCATGTGACTGTGTCTCTTGGTTTACTATCAGCTTTCCTCTGGACAGCAGCAGAGCTCTGTGTGCTTCATTAATGTCTTCTGACTGCAGCCCTGGCTCTGCTGTGCATCTGGGGGTATGAAAATCTTAACAGGCACATTCAGATGTAAATATGATCTGCCTCACAGTAATGTATAACTCGTGTGTTTCCAGCTAAGGAAAACAAACTTTTCTTACCACAAAAATGTGCCCTCCAGATCTCCATCTGTATGTCAAAAAGATATTTTAGTCATCTTTTTGCCATATTATGTAGAGTTTTAAGTACACCACAATAGTAGGAGAGTAAGTATGCAGACAGGTCAATTATTTTTAAATAATTTCAAGAAATGGTGTTGAGAGTGAACAAGAGAGTAAATGAAGTATTTCCAACCGACCCACTAACTGTGACTCAGCCAAGGGAGCTGATGAGAGTAAGAACTTGGTAACTAGAATTAAGGGGAGAGTGGAAGGCATGCAATAGACCTTCCTTAATTAGCAACTGGAGGAAGATTTCTCCTGCCTACTGCTTCTGTAGTGTTAACAGGTATCTGCTTTGCTCAAACCAGTTTCTACTTTTTTAAGTGCTAGCACTGAAGCCATCCTAATGCTATTAATATGACAGGGAGGGCTGCAAGATTGTAAGGAAAGCAGCAAAATTCAGGTGTGTGAGCTCAGTTAATGCTAATATAATCTGCCCTGAGTCACACTGCACTTTCAAATACTGAAGGTGAGGATACTGGGCAAATTAAGACCAAGTATTCCTGCTGTTTAGCAGTCAGGACCCTTGAGGACCACAGCAGTGTCTCTTCTGCACAGTTCCTCATACACAAGGTTAATCTGACATAGGGAACAGCCCAGAAATTTGCTATGAAGCCCAAAGCAGAGATCTATTATAAGCCTTGGAATACAGGTTAAAAGAAATATTTTTCTAGAGGAAAAGGGCAGGAAGGGTGGAAACAATGAGTCTTACAAAAAAGGAGTGAATGCTAGGAAACAGGCTTGCTATAACTTGGCAGTTTTCAGAGATGTGCTGCTAGTTGTGCCTGAAGAATAAACATTCTGCTTTTCTGCTGACTGTAGCCAAAGTTTGTGGCCAGCCAAAAGGCAGGGGAAGCTCTGAGGAAGTGTGTGCGTGTAACAGGGACATTTCAGATGCTGATTGCAGGTGCTTTGCCCAAGCTTTTCATTCCATATTTCAAAGAAGGTTTGAGTCTGGAAATGTGCTGTGGGATTAGAAACACTGCCTAAGCCCTACCCAGCTGGCTTGGAGAAGCTTTTGGACACTGATATGTGAGGCAGGCTCAACAAACTGAGATTGGGTCTTGAGCAGTAAAATAACCTCTTTTTCTTCTGTGGAATCAGATCAGAGATGTTGATGTTAACAAAGGATTATGGAGCTGTAGCTCAGTTCTCATCAAGAGGAATGGTGATTAGTTACAGAGACTTGTGAGCTTCCTCCCCAGCAGCAGAGGGTCATGGACCCAAAGGGGCTGGGTGTTGGAATATCACCCATGCTTCACTGGGCAAACGACAGCAACTCTGTGCTGGTTTTCCAGTCTGTACTATGAAGTGGTTGTCTTACTGGAGGGATTGAAAGGCATAATCAGTTGTAAAATGTATTGAAACAGAAAGTGCTATCTCAGTGCAAAGTGGTTTTATCTACTGCTGCACACCCAAAGGATTTACTTTTGAGGTGGAGACACATTTCTTAATGCCTGTGGTGTGTACTGATACAATTGGAAATAATAAAGCCTTGGGGTAGTGGTGTTGGAACCTTGTTCTTATTGAGGTCATTGGCAATTCCATCACTGATTTCAGCAGGAAGAGGATCAGCTGCTTTATCAAGAGGCATTAGGTAAACACAAGACTTTCCAAGACTAAGGATCTGGGGGTTTTGGAAGGCTAAATTGTGCAATGCCTGTCCTTGCCTTGGTACTCCAGTGGTATAGTGTAGACACTTCATGTCAGATAATTACTCAGGGATTTATTAACTTTAATTTTAAGGAAACTACTAGCTTCATTGCTCTCTGCAAACAAAACAGGCAGAGTGAAGAAGGTTTGTATACCCTAGGCATTTTCGCAGAAAGTGAACATCAAATGTGTTAATTGAACAGAGGACAGTAATTCAAAAGGATGTGTGCCATTAAAATGGATCATACAATGCATGAAAGAACTGAGAAATAAACACATTGCACCACTGTTGTGGAAACTGAAAAGTGACAATAGATGGGGAGAAACCAACAGAAAAAGAAAAATCTCCACAAACACAAACTGAAAAAGACGTTGTGGAGATTTACCCCAATGTAAATCAAGCTGAAAATGTATTGATATTTGGGAGATGCCTTTGACAGTTATTAACTTAAACAAGAAGGATGGATATTTCTCTGAAGAATTTCAGAGTGTATAGATCTGCAAACAATTTATATATCAAAGCAGTCACCAAATGGGCTGGAGAGGCAGAGCAACAAATCATTTCCAGAAACTGCCATTATCAGAATTTAGAAGTAGTGGTAATCTCAGTGTTGTTACAAAAGTGAATATTAATGTCTGTATTTTAAATAAAATCTGATTCTGATTTTATTACGGGGCCTTAGAATTCCTTGGAAATTGTCTTGGAAAATTGTGCTGTAGCCATGTCAGCTGGAGTCTTTTGACATATAAATGACAGAAATCTGGAAATTTTTCTAAGCTACATGTACTGTCTTGTTAAATCACAGTGCAGTGTTTCATCTGACCATTGAAGACATATATAATGAGCAGAGTTAACAGACAGATGCACAGGTGTTTTTCTTCTTAAAAAAAACATAAAATCCCTTATTTATTTCTAATGTTTTTCTAAAGAATATGTGCTCCCAGATGATTTTATACTTTTGCATTCATTTCTTGTTTTGGAAAGGAAGATCTTTTAATAATGTTTAGCATCAACCTCTCCCACCCGTGCAATTTGCTGCTCTGGTAAAAGTGCAGTTCCCCTGCAAAAGCTTATAATGTTCTATATGAAATGTCAGGAATGATAAAGCAAAACCAAGAACCTCTGAAAGAAAATGTACTGCCATGAATATATGAAATCTACTGAACCACTGCTTTTATTATACTTAAATTTCAATAAACACTTTCCTTAAGAGCTTGTGCTTCAGTAGGCAGAGAGATGTGTTTTCTATGTAAATAGTAATGTTTGCCTTTTCTTTCAAAACTGTATTCCACTGCAGTAGTAAATCCTACAAGCAAACTAAAACACAGTTTAGGCCATGAGATATGGAATAAAATCTCTGAAACCTCTCTCTGTGCTTGTTGGGTTGCCAGTTGTGGCCATAGGGCAAAAATGCCTTAGGGAATTGATTTTCACAATGTTTTTATGTACGTTCAAGTTTTGAAAATAAGAGAGAAGGGAGGAAGCCAAAACCCATGAAAGGGTACTAATAATCTCTTTTAGCCTCTTCGTTGTTTTATGCTGTGCCCCAGATTTTATGGCTTCACTCTCAACAGGGATGGTGTGGCACAGGATTTATTTCTGAGTGCTTATCACCCCTTAGTAGAAAGCATTTACGTTTTTCCATAAGAATGCTTTCTATTCATATCTTCCTTGATAGCATTTTTATCCACTTACTTTACCCTGAGGTATCACTCAGAACTGCTCAGAGGTTGGCAGGGGTTAGTGTAACCATTAATGCATTAAAGTTGGCTGCTGGAGGTGTTAATGCTTTGCTGGCAGTTGTGTTTCAGAGCTGCTCTCTCTCGTGTCAAAGGACTTCCTTTCCTAAATGCCAGGCCATTGCTGTCCTTGTCTTCCTCAGTAACTCTACCAACTCTCCCAGTTGCCACTTTTAGTTTCCCAAGATCTCAGGCTTAAAGCTGTGAAAGTTTGAAGGATGTATCTGTAACTGATTTTACAAATGTCTGCAAATATAACTGATTTTCCTGAGTAGTCATTTCAGCAAGTTTCCTTTGCATCTCTTAAGGGCCAAATTAGGAACCAAGCAGGAAGCAACTGAAAAGGGTAGATTGTAACAGGGCCAGTTTGTGACTCCATCCTATGCAGAAATATCACTTGAATATTTTCAGAATGGAAAGCAGAGTCTCCAGATGCATATTCTGCTTATGCTTTTGTACTACTCTTTTCCACATATCATTGGAGAGCTTTTGTATAGCTTTTCAGGCAGGACAACTTGTCTGTCATGCAGAGCTGTCTCGTTCTCTCCTCCTTTTTTCCGAAGAGGATCACTTGTACAATAAGGGACTTGTACAATAACAGCAGTGCTACCTGTATTACATTAAGTCACGTGGTGGTTGTTTAGTTTTGCATGGACTAACACAAGGCTGGAGTTGCAGCATTCTTAAATCTGCTGATGGTTTATTTAGTGAGGTTGGATTGATTCTCAGGCTGGTTTAGATCTGTTTCTCTGTGGCTAAAACTGGCAATTACAATGCTTATCCATGAAAGCAAAATTGCTTGCTTTAACACAGACCTAGGGCACATCTCCCATGGAGATAATGCCATGGAAGAAAGTAGCTTAATGATGGAAGAATGGAAACATTGGAGAGTTCTTTGGGTTTTTTGAGATTTCATCCTCCTGTTCTCTGTCCCAAAGTTAATTTTCTTTCTTTGCACGAGCAAGCTGCTTTGGATGTCAAGACCTCCTAATACCCTTGGATAGCTTAAAACAAAAGGCTGTGTCATAGCATGGTTGAGCACAAAGTTCACAGCTGAGTTTAGAAGTACCTGAGGAGGGATAAACATGTTTAAGGAACTTTGAGATAAAAGACCAGGAATTTTAGCATGAACAGTTGTGCATGGAGCTTATTGTGCTTGATTAAAGAAATGTAAAGGGTATCCTGTGACATGCTGGTCTAACCCAATGCCACTGGGGAGAGCCTTAGTACAGCAAGTGCTGAAGTCTCACTGAAATAAAGAAAAAGCTGTTTTGGGCCAAGCAGTTGCATGCTGGGTTGACTGACTTCTCCATTTGGGAATGTCTTATGTAATCAGGTAGAATATATTGCCACAGGTGCAGAAGTTCTGTGTTTTCTGGACAGAAGTCCAATAAATAATTGTCTAATTTCTATCAAAAATGCTGTATGCTGAGTACTCTGAGCTCATCTTTCTGAAAGGAAAGCCTGTCTTCTGTTGTTCCTACACCTTCTATAGAGGCAGTTGGGACTCCAGTGAGATTCTTTGGTGCTGCTGGCTTTTGGGCTGGCACTAGGAGGGAACCACTAGCAGCCCCTAATTACACCAAAATGAAGAAGCTCCATAATTATGAGTACAGTCGTGCTTTCTTCTGCTCTGCCTTGCCTGATATGGGCCATACAAATCTTGCCGAGGGGAGGGATTAGGAGGTGCCTGTGGCTGCTCTGCAGTTCTTCAGAGAAGGTGACATTCTGGATCTGGTGCCTCTTCCTGTGCCAGCTCTGGCTCCCCAGCTCCACAACAAACTGCTTGGCTTACAGAAGTGTCCCATGGGTTAATTAGGTCATGTTTATAATGTGGCTTCGTGTAGAAAGTGTTGTTATTATACTTAAAACTCTTGAACATCCTCTTGGTAAAGAGATAGAAGACTTTTAATTACAAAGTATGTGTATCCTGAGAATAACAATCCTGTTGTCTGAATTCCAGTGACTTTTTCTTCATGGTTTCCAGTTACTATTCAGCTGACTTTTAAAAACATAAAATTTTAAAATATTTTTTTAATTTAGAATGGAAGTTGCCTGACATTAAAATATTTAGATTTTATTTTTAATTGCATACAGTGCTGCTTTGATTGAAAATATTTAGACTGAGGAAACCCGTGCCAATAGGCCGTATTTGTTTTGTGCTCAGCTCTTCAGGAAATTCCTTGTCTGTCTCTGTTGCTTGGCTATAATGCACTTAATGAAACCAGTTTTTGTTGTTTTTTAGAGTAAGTGTGGTATAGAAACTTTGGAAAGAAAATGCTGCTGTCTTCGTAAATAATTCTGAGAAAAAGGAAGTATAAATCACTTGTATGTAAAGTGTATTATTTCTCATTCATTGTGTTGCTTTGGGTCAGGAGCCTTGGACAGGTGAGAAGTAATTTTTGCTGTGGGCAAATAATGTAACTGGTAAATTGACCATGTGTTACTATGGAGTAATTGATTGTCTGTTTTAAAGTTCTGCATTCCACTGTCTGTTGATCACACGCAACACTGCAAGTTGAGGAAAACAAGAACTTTTTCCTTCTTCCTCTAATGAGGAATCATTTCACTGGCTCTGAATCTTACTGGAACTTAAGAAGTCCAGACCACATGTGTCCTGAAAAGATGGACACAGTAATATCATGGAAACACTTAAAAAAAAAATGGTATTATTTAGTTTGTTCTAATTTAACTTCTGAAAATGTGAATTTAACCTTAAATACTTTGCTTCTAGGAAGACCAAGTAGTTCTAGGTTCTGTTTAGGGCACTGGGGTTAGCCTGAGTTAGCAAATATCATAAAACAAAGTTTCCACAATGAACTAACCTGAAGCATGTTTTCAAAAACACATCTGCAGTCAATAATTTCGAACAGTAAAAAGTGTTATGGACAAATTTGTTGAAAGCATATTCTACACTGGATATGAAATTCTTGTGCACATGTATAAACAGCACAGTTCCTGGGCTCTGGAGGTCTGATACTGGGCTTTGGAGAGACACTCAGCTAGCAGGGCTCGTGTGTTTGCACACAGTTTGTAAACAGCATGATTTGGAACCCAGTCATGTCCTGTGGTTTCCTCATATCCTTCATGTTGGATGAAAAATAAGCTGTCGTTCATGGCATTGTGGAAACTGAACTACTTAAGACGACAGTCATTGAATGTGGTAAATTTTCCGTTGTTTATAGCCTTTAAATCAAGTGTAAAAGTGACTGATCAGTGTAGTAATCAGTGGTTGAAATTTGAGGGGACATTTAAGGAGATCAGGCTAAATTATCACAGTGTTCCTTCAAAAGTAAAAGCTACAAAAGCACTACTGAGCATATGCACAATCAGAGTTTTATGTACCACAATTATATTGAAAGGAATATCTACTGTTGTAAAGCTCTTTGAGGGGGAGGAGGAGCCCTCACTTTAACCCTCCCTTCCCCAAATTCAGCATGAATGCTGAGCTATTTTGAAATGGCTTGCAAACAGAAAGAAAATAACACTCCTTTATCCACAATGCAGTGCTGTTGTGTTTATCTCCAGGTCAATGGTTTTTACTACTGCTACTGTCTTGCATTTTGATAAACTAGAAGTGTGTTTATGAATAGCCACCAGTACTGTGATACAGATAAAAGCTGTGCACACCCATCCCATCAGGGAAATGGAGAGGTCTTGCCAACACAGATTAGATTGTGATGGATATTAGACAGTAAGTGAGCATAGATTAATCTATATAAATGTGAAGTATTTAGTAGTATTCTTCAGCTCCAGATAATGAAATGCCATCGAGGCACAGTTAAATTTCTGTTTATTGACAGACATCTGCTGCAGTAAAGAGCCTGCCAGGAGCATGGTCTATGTTTTGAATTGATTTTATATCCGATAACTCTCCATAGTTGTGTGAAACATGCCCAGGTGCTGGAATGGAATTCAGTAGTTCTGTCTCTAGTAATAATTTATCTGTTACCTTGCTTCTGATTATTCCTCTTCTGGTGATCCCTCCCTTTCCCCCTTGTAAATAATAGCAGAAGGAAGATCTCTGCTTTGCCCCTCTAATGACAAAGTAGTTCATCTCAGAGTTTTGAGCTACTTGCATATTTATTCTTTACCATCAATACTTTGTTAATATTTCCATGATGCCTGAAGTTTCAGTAACTGCCTAAGAGCAGTAGCAGCTGTAACAGCTGTCTGGTCAAGGATAATAATTTTTGGACTCAAAGTGTAGCTTTGTGTAGCTGCCTCTCCAGCAGTGAGTGCTGAGTGATGTTCAGGTGGGGATGGCCCAGGGGAGCTGAGGCCAGTGCTGGCTTCCCAACGGTGAAACAGAGCCATGATGTCTGTGAAGAAGAACCACGTGGCTGCTTAGCTACTCATTTACCACTTCCCTTGCTCTTTTACTGTGGCCATTCTCACACTTTGGTTTATCCTGTGGAGTTGCTGGCTCTGTATTTACACTGTTAATGTGAGACTGGGCAATACTGCCCTTCCTCCTTTCTCTGAAAGTTGTGTGTTAGGGGTGTGAGTGCGCAGCGCTCATCACTCCTAATTAGCAAGGTTTCTCACTCTATCTGCTCTTCTCTCAAGCTCACCAAGATATTTCAGGCTATATTTTCATTGTGACAACGTAGTTGTGCCATACCTTTTATCCTTACAGGCAAAGCCTGCATAATTTCCCATTCTCCAAGCAGGGAAGTTGACATACTAGTCACATGCCAAGATCTAAAAAAAAGAGAACCACCACAAAAAAATTTGAAGAAAATTTTAGTGTTAAATAAACAGTTTCAGGTGTTGATTTATACCAGATAATTGCACTAAGGTGACCTGTTAAAATTACATTCAGGTACTTTCAGTTTAGGGAACAAAGACTTCAACAAGTCTGGAAAAAAATATAGATAATAGTTTGGAATACCCATAGTTCATGGTGGAGATGGTGCTGAGACGTGGCCAGAGGCCTACTGGCAGCACACTGTGCTGCTATAAAGACAATATTTGCTCTTCAGGCTGGCAGGAATTGCTGTGGGGAACTTTCCTCCTACAATGAGGAAATTCCTTGAATGGCTCAGTCATTTCCCGCCCGGTCCTGGCTGAAGGCTGTGTGGCTTTGGATGACTTTCCTCCTCTGGCTTGAAGGGATGGTGACTAAAATGCAGAGCCTGAGGGACACGAGGCAGGACAGACAAACTCAGGGGAAAAAGCTTCCCCTAAATGAGCGCGGAGTGTCGATGTTTAAACACTCTTCATCTTTTTAAATAGCTTGGTACTACCCCAAAACAACTTGCCCAAAGAGAGCGAAATCCTTCCAGCCTCTCACGGGGCAGTCTCCTGCAGTCACCGCGGGCTCGGCGGCCCGCAGGTGTTCCTGTGCTGAAACAGAGCGCAGGGGCCGTGTGGGAGCTCGGAGCGGCCCCGGCCCGCTGCGGTGCGGCCGCGCTGCCCGCAGGGGCCGCTCTGAGCCCGGCAGCGCGGGACGCACCGACCGCCGGCGCTCCGGGAATAACCCTTTCCCAAACGCTTGTCTGTGACAGCCGGTCTGCTGGCTCTGGAAGGAAAATCAAACTGGAAGCAGTGCTGTGTCAACTGCAATAACTCCCCGTCGTTTGCTTTAAAGCCGTCGATTATTGTAAAGCCACTTCTTGGCTCTGTAGAGGCTTTTATCCCCTTGAACTCCAGGAATGGTTCTAGTTTACATCCACATTTCATGAATGTCCATCTGAATTAGCCTATTTTGGGATTCTGTGTAGGGCTAGTGAAGATGCAGCCTAATTCCAGACTGAGGAGAAAGCAAGGCTCAGGAACTTCAGCTGTATTTTTTCCAGCCCAGTTTTTGCAGAGCCTCCTTTTGCCTTTTCAAGTGTGCCATGCGGTGTCTAAAGCAGCTCAGCTCGTGTCACAGTTACTCAGATCGTGCTTCATTATTTAAATATAACTCCTAAGAATTTTAGCGTTGGCAAACAATCTTATAGGAGACACAGGTATTGAAACAGTGCTTTTGTTTCTAGGAGCTTTCTCTGCTGCAGTTAATTTTATTGTAAATCTCTCCAACAAGAAAATGGAAGAGAAAATCCGAATAATTTGCTAATCATGACATTTCATGTATACCTTAAAGCGCAACAGTACATTTCCCATTGGTCCATTTTGTGTGATTTTTCACTTTTGGAAAAGTCAAATGTATTCCCACAGAGTGTGAAACCCAAGAGGACCAGTTTTCTCATAAAATTTTGATTGGGAAACGTGGGAAGGCAGGTTCTTCTATGGGGCTGTGCTGTGCTGAAGAAGGCATTTGGAACTGGGAGTTTGGATGCTTTTATGGTTTTGAGAGATCCTTGCACTTACACAGCAAAATATGTAGTTAGGATTCATGGTACAGTTACAGTCAAAGTGCCAATCATTATCTTTAATTTTGTAAGTAGAGAAACTAGGGCCAGTTCAACACATGAAAAAAGCTGAAGTTAATTTAAAAAATGAGCAACTGAATGGGTGTTGTAATGTGTGTTCTTAAGCCTTTCAGGTTCCATAGAGCATAGCCTTTGCCAGGAGTGATTAAAATACTAACGAAGAGGAATGAAATATTCCCAGGAGAGATGAAGAAGGTGAATTGAGCTTGGTGTTTACCTCTAAAGTTAAAAAATCTGAGAAAGGATGTGTTACCTTGATATTAGATCACTTCAGCTTCATAAAAGAAAAATTTCCCATAAATTCAGGACTTCACTACCAGTGTGTAATAACCTTTGAACAGACACAAATTTTTCAGGAATACTTCAAGCTGCCAGTGTGTTGCAGCAACAGAGTATATGTTAGCAATATTTATGTGATGTTATTTTTAATTTTCAGAGACCATACTGAGTTTTGCATAGCTAGAATTTATGGAGCAGAATTTTTCATGGACTAGAATAATTAAAAAAAAAAAAAAATCATACCTAGAGTCCCTGTGAGGTTCCAGCATCCACACAGCTTTCAATTTTCTTTCCAGGTTTCTTTCCTGTATTTTCAGGTACTTTTCACATTTGTGAATGTAGTTATGGAATTTTCCCCTAATTGAATCCAGGCTGGAGTCATCCATTCTGTCAATTAGTGCAAATAAGTTCTCTGAACTTATTTAGTGGGTGCAAACATTTTTTTTATTGAACACTGCCTGTAGCACAGTGTCTCCGGTGTCTTTTGTCACTCTTGTTGAAAGCATGCAGGGACAGTTGTATTTTTAAGCTTTCCAAGAAGATCTATCCATTGGGAAGGATAATTGAGCAGTACCAGTCAATGGTTGTGCTCAGTTGATGTTCCAGGTGCTTTTCTGAGATGGTCAAGCAGAGGAATTGGTTACACATTTCTTTGGGAGGGATTGCTGAGGGTGTGGTCCCCTCTCATCAGTGCAGCTCTGGTGGAGGCTGTGGCTGGGCCAAGGCAGCCTCAGGTACTTGGTGTACCCTAACTCTGAGCCTGCTTGCAGACATCTCTGTAGCTTAGGAGGATGGTGGCACAGAGCCATTGTTCCCTTCGAGGGGACTGGGAAGTGTATAGAATCCTTTTCTCAAAAATGTGTTTGTTTTTTTTTATTTTATTTTTTTTTTTAAATCCAAGAACCTGAATTCTCCCAAATGCACGGGTCTTTCTTAGAGAAGACTTGGTTGCAGTGAGAGAGGAAAAAAGAAGTTTCTTTTTTGTCGTGTGAGGTTAGTACTGCACAACTAAAAGAAAATGTGTTGAGAATTTCTCTTATTGCTGCCTTTAGTGATGGGTCTCAGGTAAAGAGTTAGCAGTCACTAAAATACATATTTTTACCCCTAAAGGTCAGTGAGGGTTCCTGCCTGAATGAGAAATACAGATTCAGATCGTGGAGAGAAAATGTGAAGCTCTAGACCTGGTGTCTTTAACAACTTCATTTGTTTGCAGTTTTCCTGTGAGGGCTTTACAAATTTTAAGGGTTTGAATTTGCTAATTAAAAAACCCAATTAACTGCTTGTTTATCTTTCAGAAAAGCATGTTTGCCATGTGGCGAGATGGGCTGTGTTTATAGTAGACAAAGCGAGAGTATTTGCTGAGAGCATGACCCTACTGCAATAAGCATCAGTTTACCATGGAGACAAAATAGTTTTTAAAAGGATATAAAGTAACCTTATTTTGAAGTCTTCACATTAATGCAAACTCAGTGTGTGTGATTATGGACAAAACTTGCCAAAAACACCAGGGCCAGATGATGTTGATGGATACCTGCTGAGCCTTCTTTAAAGTGCTTTATGAGGTTAAGCAGGAGGTGATTGTCCTGGGCTAGTTTAGGCCCATCTGCAATTTTTTAGCTCCTAAATATTTTAGAAAATTTGACCTAAATCCTCATGTACCCTTGATTTCCTATGCCTGTGACAGATTTTATGTGAGATCTAGACAGAGTAAATTTCTCACCCTATTCTACCTCCTTTCCCTGGTTTCTGCCATGAATTGTCTTGTTTATTTTAGACATTAGGACCTCTGACATAGGGATGTGTCTTGCTGCCAGTTTGCCATGCACTGCATAACCAATGTCCACTCTCAACTGTGAACTTCTGCTTAATGCAGTATGCAGCATTTTATGCAAAAATAAATATACATAAATAGCTACACATGTTTATTAGGAGAAATATATGATAAAATTGTTACCATTAAAAAGTCTTTTGTGGCCTCTCTGACTCAAATACATATAGATGAAACTCCCTTCTTCTGAACTTGAAATCAAAGTAGAAATAAAAAATCTGTGTAGCTGCCAAGGAGGTGCTGAGATTTAAATGGAAAAGCTCTATTTAAGCTCATGGTTTCACTTAAGAAAACCATGAAAAATTAAGTACGGGATCTGTTTGAAACTTCTGGTGTCTGATATTACTCAGTTTTTCTGTTCATACTACAGAATTTGTATGCAAAAATGAAGAGCGTCTATAGAAAAAATATCTGAGGGGGAAATGTTCTTTTTTCCTGGAGTAGTTTTGACCCGACCTTTTACAGGTGATGAATAACTCCTCTCTGCTGAATTCTTTTATTTTGATCCAAGTGTCTAGTTGTTTATGTAAAAAACAAAGCTGAAAGAACAAAAGAATAAAGAGGTGATAAAAATTGAGTGAAACCAAGACAAAATCTGTAAAGGCCATGAGTGCTTTGATATATTGTGCATTTTCTCAAAGGATTTGCCTGAAGCAAAAGCCAAAGCAAAACCTAAAATCTGAAGTTCTGTGTAGGCAGCTGCCCTACCTTTTAGGTTGGATACTTATTCCCTTTTAGCTTCAGGGTGTTCACAGATTGAAGAATGCTGCTTGAAAGTGAGAGGAACTGAAATTTACCTATTTGAGCATAGCATCAAGCCATAATTCTACCCACACAACCAGTGATACAAGACAAGAGCTTGGGAACTGAGACAGTGCTGTGCAGTGCTACATAGAGAGGCATCTAAATGTGAGAATGGATGAAAGTCCTACAAAGGACTTTAGAAGCCCCTTTGACAACATGGGAAGCCACAGAAAAAGGATTTTCAATGTGGGTCCTCCTACTTCATTCTTTTGAGCTGCTCAGGAATAGAATTGTCAGTGGCCTTGAAAAGTACCTTTTCTTAATGGGAAAGAAAAGCATGAAAATGCTAGAATTTAATGAGCCTTGCCCTGTCTTCAGCTAGTGAGAAATCACTCTCTTTTGAGGCTTGAGTTCAACAGTCAGTGCACTGACACCAGAGAGGAAGCAGAGCCCTGGTCTTCCTTCTGCATGCAGGACTCACCTCTGTGGTAGAGTGCTTTGACTTGGTTTGCCTTATTCCCTCCTCTGCTGCTGTCCTGAGGCAGGGAACTCTGCTGAGTGAGGGGGTTCCACTGAGTCAGATTCAGGGAGCTGGAAAGAACAGCAGTGGAAAGAGGCTGTGGCCAGAATTGTTTAGGTACAACCAGAGTAGAAATAACATCTCCATGTCTTAAGTAACTGTGTGATGTGACACTGGGTGGGAGACCAGTTGTTGAATTTTCCAGTTCCTTGGCTAGTGGTGATCAGAAACTTTGTGCAGTGAAGGTGCAGGGTCTGCATCATTGCCTGGCACCCAACTGCAGAGTGTGAAGCTGCTTTCAAGCTTCTGCCCTTTTGGCAGCAGTATTGTGCTGTGAGAGGCGTAGGCAAAGCAGAAGAAAGCTATGCAGCAGTCCAAGGTTGAAGCAGTGGTAAGAGACATGGAAAATAAGCCCACTTGGATAGCTAAATATTGTGAATTCCTGTCTTTTAGAAAGTGAAGACCACCTCCACATAATTCCAGAGACAGACTGCCAAACTCCAGGCTAATCTAAATTAAAACAATTATCCTCTTACAATTTTAGTTTATTTTGGCCATGCTAGCAAATTCTTAACAGCAGAGCAAGTCAGTCATTTGGGAGTAATTCTGAGAAGTCCCAGAGGAAAGGACTGGGCAGTAAAAGACAGCTGAAAGTTCAGCAGATTCTGTTTTGTCACCCTCTGGCTCATTGTGCAGAGCATCTGCAGCAGGGTTTGCAAGGGAAATGCAGACCTGTAGTGTCATGAGGCCTTTTATTCTTGTATCCCTCTTCCAGGCTGGCTTGTTGGTAGTCTGGAAGATTCTGAGTATGAGTCTGGTGAATCTGGCTGAAGCTGAACTTTAGAAGCCTCCTGGGAGTTTGGGGATTTGCAAAATGAGGTGAAAGAATGATCCAGTGATGGCATAAGCAGGCAGTGTGGATACAGCTGTTCCAGTGCTGGTTAGGCTGACCAACCTGCAAGTGGTGTTGTGGCCTCATGCAGCTATTGCAGCTATGGAGGAAGTGTTTGAGCAATAAAACAAATGAACTACTGATTGTCTTGGATTTCTTGGCTGTTATTTCCAGTAGGGCTACCAGGGAAGAACATCCATGCAGGCTGAACACTTGTATTTTATCTTACTGTGTTGTTTTTTACTCAGACTGTCACATATTTTCTGGAGAAGGGAAAAACTGGTGTTATGTTCTAAGCAGGTTTAGGTCCATTAGCTTTCAGACAGCTGGACTATATGATTGTCATAGGTCCCTTCAAACCCAAACAATCTATGCTGACATCTGTATTAAATAAGATATTTTAGTACAGCTATGAGCTATTTCTTTGTGTGTGCACATGCATGTCTGCATGCAGGCATATATTTAATACGTAAATTAGAAAAGGCTATTATATATACTTCTTAAATTATATAAATTAATTTCATGCCCTAGGGCAGTTCAAGACTAGAAGAGACTATTGTTTCACTTAATCCATTCCCCACTCAGTCCAGACCAGGAATTTGTTTTTCAAATAGCACCAGAAATAACATGTCTGCTGAAGGATATTCTCTGAAAAGGGAAGGAGTCTTGATCTGAAGACATAGTTGTTGGCTTTGTTGTTTTGGGGGTTTGTTCTGATTTTGTTTTTACTACAGTTCCCTACCTGGGAATACCTTAATATTTTTGAGTGTTTTACATAACCAGTCTGTAATAAGAGTTTCCCCTTGCATGTACCAATCTCTGTGATTCCACAGAGCTCAATGCCTGCTAGTTAGCTGATTTCAGCCCTCCCAAAAGTAGAAGTATGTTCATTCACTTAATCTTTGCTGCTAAAAACATGCATGTCTGAGTTTGTAAATAGAAATTATTTGTCCAAAATGGACCCAAAGGACCTACTTCCTCCTGATTTTAAGAACAGCACAGTTACAGTCAATTGCTTAAATTTATGGGTAGCTGCTGCTTTGTAAAATCGAGACAGAGTAGCAGGAAGAGAATGTATTTTTAGCAAGTACAAAGCGTTAGTGAGACACAAACTGTTGAGCATGATTCACAGTTCAGGCTGCTCTGTCTGTTGAGTGTTTAAGCTGTGGCATTTCATTATAGCCTTGGCTGCTTTATATGTATTGTGATGGAGCAGTTGCTAAACCACTGCCCTTTGTCCTACTGGACTGGAGCTGCCCAGCTGGGGCCTGCAGCCCATCCTGCTCATAACTGGTAGAAGATTTCCTGCAGCTCAAGGAGCAGGAGTGTCTGAACTCTCTCCGTGTTGCAGCAAGCTTCAGTGCAGCATTGTGTGCAATTCTACCCTGACACCAAAAAGTCCTAAGTGAACCTGACTTCAATTCAATAAAACTCTAGAAGTAGAACAAATTTGATAAAGGTTTGATCTGTGCTGGGTTTTGGATGGCTTAAACACTTATGCTTTTCCCCTTTGTTTCTTCCTCTTTAAAGAAGGCAGGTAAAAACTTTTGGTTCCATTCTGAATATGTCTCGGGACAAATGTGTTGATGGCAGGAAGGCCAAAGGTGATGTCCTCCTTGACTAGGGCACAGGCTCAAAGTGCCCAAGAGAGGTGGAAACAGAGGCCTGGGAAGGATAATCCAGTTCAGCCAAGGGTCTAGGGATCATCAAAAAATCCATAGTGTTGGGACAGATCTAGAGCTAAACAGGGAAGCAAGTGAGTGGGATGCATTTGCATGGGACAAATAGCCAGGTATAAGCTGAGCTGCAGGGCTGCTCAGGTGAGGACTTCCCATGTCATGGTGTAATTCCAAACACGAAAGAAGGAGGAGGCTTTAGAAGTGGCAATCAATAAGTGGAATTAGACCCAAAGGCTTTTTCAGGACACATTGTGTGACTTAGTGTTTCCCAGGTCAGATGTGAAAGGCTAATGAGAAGGTCAGTATCCTCCCCCAGCTTGTGTGACATACGTAAGTGATAACCTGGCAAATGTTACAGCTGATGAACAGAAACAGATGTGTTTATAAATGACCCGTGTTAATCTTAAAGTCGCCAGTCTGAAACTGAACCCAGAGAAGTGTGCGTCGGTTTAAGGATAGAAAATTTATTTCTGGTTTTCTGCCAGTGATTTAGTCATTGGAGAATGAGTTTACATAGGCAAGAACAAAAGGAGAAGCTGAGGAGAACTCCTTAAACCCACCAGATGTGCAGAGTTTTGTAGGATTATGGCGTTATTGCTACAGAACGTAAGATGGTAGATTTGCCAATGGTGCAAAACATGCGTAAGTTGTAGAGGAAAAGGAAACTATTTCAGTAATCAGTAGAAATGTGATTTAGCAAGTTCAGAGCTGGAAGGCCCATTGCAACAACTATATCTATGTTTCAAAACCCTTCCATATTAAATACAGATGCTAGAGTAGGCTTGTTGGGGCAGCATTGACATAAGAACATAAAAATCGTCAGGGAATGGTTATTGAGGATTCTTAAAACAGAGCTTAAATTATTGCAGCACTCAGAAGGAATGCCTGGCAGTCATTAAAGCTAGAGAATATTTTCAGCACTAGTGCAGGAAGATGTTTATGATCAGGACAGATGAAACATGCCTGAAATAGGTCCTGCTATTAGGTGTTTGTAAAAAATTGCAACACTAACATTTTGCAATTACAGCTAATTTGTTTTGTGCTTTATTTTGTTGGCTCTGGTGCAAGACTAATTGTGAAAGCAATTAATGATTTCTAAAGAGAATGAGTATTCTAAAGAGGAGATAAGGCATCTTTTCTTTTGGCAGAAGTAAAAATAGTGCTGGCTCATCCAGGTGAGGATTGCCTATAGTAATCGACAGCTTCCTGAAGTGGGAGTTGTGTCTGGATGGGTGCAATTGAAAGATGATTTGGCAAATGAAGCCATTTTAAAAGAAATATCTTTTCAGAATATCATAGTAAAAACCTCTACTTAGGACAAGAAAGCACTGAGTGTAAACAAACATGAAGTTGTAGAGGGTATGAGAAGAAACCAGTGGATCATGGGCTCAGCTATTACTGGTCAGTTCTGTGAATCATGGACTCAAAGTGAGAGATGTTTTGAGAAGGACCTGGGCTGACCCCTTGTCTGATGCAGTCCATAGAGGCTCTTGAAGTGTTCCATGTGCATGGAGCTGGATAAGATCCTTGGCCAGATGGTGTCTGATCTTATGGGCAGGATAAGGGTTTACATCTCTGTTTCTCAGGCTTACATCCCTGTAGGATACATACACCATCTCTTCTGCCTGGGCTGTGGTGAGGTAGCTTGTGATAAAGAGTGTGGATGACAGACAGGAGTGTAAACTGTTCAGGGAGAGTAGCAGGATTTGCACAGACATGGGGCCATATCATCTCTTTAATTAAATTGCTGCAGTTGCACCTTAGAACCAACAGAGAAAATAACCTGGATTTCTAAATAAACCCACTATGAACTTGTATACTGGGCCAATATTTGTCATTTTCATGACAGGTATTGCGCTGAAAAATGCTACTGAATTTATAATTTTGAGTGATACAAGGGAGCTTGGCCATGAGAAGTGTTGACAGTGTAATTTGGTTTTATTGGTATTGTTGGCACTTCATGTGTGGGACATTCTTTTCTGGTTTATTTTTTAATGAGAAACATTCTATCAGATTATGAAAAGAACATTTTCTGTTGCCCAATGCACAAGCAAAAAGCCTAATATAACAAACCCCCCAATATTATAAAGAACAGAAAAATAAAACACGTTAAACAATACTTGACTTTTATGTATAACTCATTGTCTTCAAAAATCTGAGTCGTTTCCGTCCATATAAACAAGTTATATAGTAGTAACAAAGTGCATGAAGCAAATTGCTAAATTTAACTAAGGTATTAAAATAAAAAGTACTTTAAAACAATACTTTAACACAGTTTTTTGCCATGATTCTATCATGCATCAACACAAAGCAGATCCTGAGGCAACCCGTGCCTTTGACAGTCTTTCTGTATTATGTAAATAAATGGAAGTAATGATCAAACTCATAAGAGGGTGAAAAACATCAAGACAAACCATCCATTTATAACAGAGTTGTATTTAAAAAAAATAAAAATCAAAGTGCACTGCTGGTACATCTCATTTGAGCCTGTCTGGTATGTGTATAACAAAGGGCATGATCCAGTCTCCAGAGGTTCCAAAGCTTTGTTTAAGCACCACGGGAATAAAGAATGATGGCTGTTCTCTTCATAGCACTACTATGACTAGCATGACAGTTGAAAATTGTACCAGAATATATACGTAAACATCTTTTGTATACTGAGGAGGCAAACACTCTTAAATTATCTGATGTGTACAGTACTGGTACTTAGTGTTTTGGTGCCAGTACCAGACTGGTCCAGTAATTAGCATTCAGATCTATTTCTAATTACAGATAAGGCATATAACAAAAAAGTAAATATTTGGTTATTAATATCTCATATGGTTCAGCAACCCAACCAGTCAGAACTTATCTTGCCAATTTTAACAATCTTCAAACTCTTGTCTTCCATTTGTAGATAGTACTGATCTTTGAAAAAGTAGGTGTATCCTGTTAAAATAAATAAAAAACATGCTCAGATTATGGAGCACATAATTCTTGATCAAAAAATTTTTGTGATTTCTTGAAGCTTAATGAACTGAATTACTTATTTCCCAAAATATTCATATGTACTTTTTATTATAAAAAAGATATATTTTAAAACTACATTAAAATTCCCGTCTTGTAGAAGAGAGCTCTTGTTAAATGGAGCCTTAATAAGGTTACTACTTTGTGAGCCAGAATTTTCTGGGATGAAATGTTTGCTGGCAAAATGGATGTTGAAAATATGACTTGAGTCAAGATTCATGTGACACCAGTGTTGCTTTCAGACTTTAATGCGTATCTGTGCAAAATTTAAGGCTCCTTAAAACCATGGGCCAGGATCTCAGCTGGAGTTGATAGGAAGTTAAGAAAAATTGCAACATAAAACCCATTCATGCCTGTGATCAGGGAGATTATCATCCTTGAGTTCTGGTTGTGCTAGGGCAGGATGGTGCTGAAATGGTGCTGGGCCTGTGTGCTGGTGTGGAGGAACCTGGGGAGTATCAGGGAGCTGGGAAGTGTCCAAGCCACATGAACTGGCTCGGTCTCGTGTCCTGGTGTTGGACATCCTGTGCATCAGGCATTGCCTGGCTCCATTTGGCCCCTGCTCATGGACCACAAGAAATTAAAGCCTCTGATAAGTTTTGCAGCAAACAAATAAGAGAGCTTGTTAGTGCTTAAATCAGAATTACAGCTTACCACTGTCCCCAAGGCCCAGGACAGCATCGAGGTTATCTGGAACGCCATTCCAAGAGTCAGCAATGAATTTAGGGGATGCAAGCTCCATTTTCTTCTTTTCTTCATTGTACCTGAAGGAAATTATATCTCTACATTACAAATCTGCATTTAATGTTAAATTATAATATAATTTTTCAGGGAGTCCTCAGCAAATGTGACTATATAAAACAAACAGAAATATAATAATAGATTGTAATGGTTTTTATTTCTTTGTTATTATTCCCGATTCCTTTAAAACCCTGTGAAATGTTAAATCTTTCCTTCAAAAATGCAGTTCTTGCTGAACTGAAAATACACTTTCTAAGGAAAATTCTTTCCAGAAAAGTAATTTGGATGGGAATGTGTGCTGAGCAGGACGTGTGGAAGTGTCCCGAGCACGGTGACCTGCGATAGGGTTTGAACCAGGCTTCAGGTGCAGCACGTGAGGCCTCAATGATCCTTCAGGTGCTCGAGCACCTCCTCAGGAGCAGGAGACTTCAGAGAGGTTCTTTGGCAGTTCTGGAGGAAGAAAAGCATTTATGTTCCCGATTTCTATTTTATCTGTGTCTGGAGGGATCTCAGGTTACTTTTCCCTCACTGCTCTATGGAACTACTTGGATTATATCCAAAGTTACACCAGTACTAACGAGCAGTAGGTTGGTCAAAATCAATTTAAATGATTAATTTAAATTCCTTACTATTTTTTTTTCTGGGCTATTTAAAGAAAATCTAGTACCTTGCTGGGTAGCTTTAAAACTTCAGCTGTGGAATGTGAGCCAGCTCCTTTTTCCCTCCCTCACAAAACTTTGCTATGCTCAACAGTCTTGTTATAATAATACTAAAATAGCTTGTGGCTGGAATGAAGGAGAGAGAAGGTTTCCAAAAAATCCATTTAAAGTAAGTGTGATAATGGCACAGGAAGGACTATGGTATGTAACTATTTTGATTCCATTGACAGAATCCTTGTACAAAATGTAACAGCCACATGCTTAAGGGTTATAGCGTCTGTTCAACAGAGATGCATTTCTTTTCTGAAATATTTGTCAACAGCTTGCTTCCTTCTTTGCACAGATAGAAACCACTTAATCCTGTTTTGTTTCCTTAACCATAAATTATGCATTCTGCAGTGACTACACTTGATAAGGTACTTGGATAGAAATACTGTCTGTGATTAGAGTGATCAATTACTTAGAGGCCCTGCAGAACAGTTAATCAAAATAATAGTTGGTACAGAGTAGACCAGCACCTTTTTAACTCATAGTCTATGGGTTTTAGTAGGAGTCTAAAGTGCTGCAAATGGCTGTATTAGAACTACTTTTGAATGTTTAAATGGTCTCTATAATATGACATTAAATAACAAATAACGTTCTTTAAGTTTTTAGTTTGTTTTTATTTTCTTTAGATAATGGAGAAGATTACTGTCCTTAAAGTAATTGAAAATTACGATCAAGTGGCAATTGTATGGAAAGGGTATTTTATTTACTTACAGGAATCCACAGCCAGTTAATCATAACATGAAATTATTGTTCACATAAAATGGACTCAATTATACTGAGACATCCTTTGATATCTTTTATAGAACATCTCTCAGAAGGAAATTTTACAGGTTGATGAATCTTTTAGATTTCTGGTGGTTATCTCTGATGTTTAGCTTTCCTCTAAATTGTCAGTTAATGAATGGGTTCACTTTCAGCCTGTTGTGTAATGTCTGCATTCCTGAAGTAAAGTCCTATTCCTGGAACAGGCCTCTGACAGTGACTGCAGCAGTCAGGGCCTCTGTTTTCTTCTGATGCCATTTTGGTAGCACAGGGGTAACTCACAAAATTCCTCCTGCTTTTTAAGATGGTCTTTTTTGCCAGATCTTCCTGGTAATTATGGTAATGAAATTCTGTTAAATACAGTTATACAACTAGTAGACTGTAATGTAGGATGTTTATTTCTACCACAGTAATAGCCTTGAGACATTTTCCTTAAAATTCTTTCCTAATCTGAGAAGATAAGAGCATGGTAGCAGGTTACCTGAGTTTCACTGCAAACATGAAAAGGATTGAGAGACTGTCAAAATGAATTGAAGCTAAGATTTTTTTCAAGGTACTTATGGATACACTTGTGGTTTGTTCAGGTTTCCTCAGTGCCAGCTATATTAGTAGAGCAAAGGTGTAAGTGACTGATAGATCAACTGCTGAAAGGATTTACAGTCATCCCCAGCATGCTTTGGTAGCCGCACTGCTCTTTCCTTTAAATCCAGTGCCTCTAAATCTGATGGCTTAGTGAAAGAATTTCTTGGGCAATCTGGTCAGTCTTTGGATTCAAGTGATTGGAGATCAGTGCATTTTTAAGGAATTCCTTGCAGAGTTTTCTCCCAGCATTTGTGAGCTGACAGTAAGGGACAACTTGCCCCTCTTAAGAGGTAGGGACTGATGTGGGGCAGTTGCAGGTACATGGGGGCAGAGGGATGAGTTGTTAGTGGTGGGCAGCCTGACAGACACTCCCAGATACCCTCTCCCATTGCTGTTTTTGAGGCTGTTTTCTCAAAGATGTGCCAGAAGCTGTACTGAAGCACTTTCCTGCTGTCAGCACTGTCCTGACAGCCCTTTGTATTCCCGGAGGATGCCCCCTGTCTGGTCCCTGCCTCCTGAGGTCAGCCTGCATTCAGCCCAGAGACACAGCTGGGCTCACAGCATCCCACCACACTCAGTGTGAAGCCTCTTACTTCCAGTATCTGTCTCCAGCAAAAATGTATGTCCTCTTGTTTCTGCCCCAGTTAAAAGCTGCATCGACTCGCTGCACATCAGGGGGCAGTCCCAGGCTGGTGAGTTTCTTTGGGTATCCCCTGTCCAGGTTGCTGGCTGAATAAACCCAGTACTCATTTCCTAAGTAGAGGAGAAAACAAAGCAAACAAACACTGGTTATTAATCACTAACAAAAAGGCATTTCTTCTTTTTTGCTTTGCTATGTGACCATTTATTGCACTACCTGTACCACTGATCTTTCTAGTGTTTTACCATCTGTGAAACACTTATTACAATGCAAATGGACTGTGATTAGTACTGCTTTTGCAACTGAAGTGCTCCTTGCCTCAGAAAAGACATTACCTCTTTCTCTTGCTTCCTCCCTTCTTAGCTGACTCACCTTTGAGGCAGACACTGTCTTGGTACATTTGGGTCATGCTAAAACAAGTAGTTTATACAGGAAGTTTTTTGTATTATGAAAATTGTCTGAAACTGGGCAGAGGCACCTGATGTTCAAATGTAGCAGCTCATGTTCACCCTTTGTTTGCTTTGTTGACCAGTTTTTTTTTGAGTGTTTAATAGGAAGTTTTTGCTCAGAGTTTCTGTTGTCCTTTGTCACACAACATTTTCTAGTGTCTCCTCAGATATTTACTAGTGGACTATGTATTCTGTGTTCTTTACATGGAATTCTAATTTGCTTTTGCTTTAGTAA
>VZRX01017854.1:123523-178355 GCA_013398075.1 Notiomystis cincta | reverse complement strand
GTATTCTGTGTTCTTTACATGGAATTCTAATTTGCTTTAGTAAATAGTCTCACTGGATTCACTGAAAGCCATGTAAGGATTCACTGAAAACCATGGAAAGATTTGTTCGTGAAAGGACATTTCTTTAATTCTGTGCTAGTGGGAAAGAAAGTATTAATGTGAGAAAAGTGTAAAGTGTCACATTTGAGATTCTTGGAAGTTATGGATTCACTACTCATGAGCAAAGGGTGGGACTAACTAGTAAGTATTTTAAGACAGCTGTGTTATTTTCAAACCAATCTTTGTTTTTTGATAATTCTTATTTAGTTTTTTTTTAAGGCAGGTTAGCTGTGGTTTCCTGGAATTTATAAAGAAAAGAAGAGGTTTAGATGTGATAGGATTATATATAATATAATCCAATATTTGAAGTGTTTTGCTTTGCATGACTTATTTTAGGTTTTTTCCCCCATCCATGTAAACTAAAGCAAATGGCCTCTGAGCCATGTGGAACAGATTATCATTACTTTTCTCTCCTGTACAGAAAATGTACAGCAGCTTTTGCCATATGGTTTTTACATGACTGGAGATGTTTAGTCATGTTTTTAGTAGATACTGGAGCCTAGTTTTTGCTGGCTCAGTTCTTCATGTTGAAAACAGTCTCACAGCTCTGCTCATTTGGCCACTACATCTGAACCATATGTGACAGACAGAGCAGAGCTTCCTGTCCTCCTTTTCTCCCATGGAGGCAGCTTGCATGGCCCCTGTATCATCTGCCTGATGAGCCACCAAGGAAGATGCTTGGAAGCCAAAGTGGAAGTCAGTCTTTGGCAAAAGAGAAGGAGACAAGGAAAGGCATGAGGAGGAAAAAAATGTAGTCTTCTCAAGCAACATGTGCTGAGATAATAGCTTAAAATGGAAGGAACTAGAAGAAAAACAGAGCAGTGACTGAGGAAAGAGAGCTCCCACTGTTGTTGTTGCTTTGCATTTCAAGTAATGACCCTTGTTTGGTTTTGCTTACTGTTCAATGTCTCTTATAGTTTCTCTTTTGTTTTACTGGAGGCTGAATGCTGTTTAGTCTTTCAGATCCAGCCTCTGTCCTAAAATCCTCAGCATGGGAATAGGGAGATCTGTCACCTTACCTGTTGGCTCTCCTGTCTCTTAGACAGGCTGTTCCTTGTCCCAGGTACAGCTCAGAGGAAAGTGAGGTTGAATGCAACATTATGCAAATATCTACTTACATTTTGAAACTTGAAACCAATACCTGTAAGAAAAGTATAGCCTTTTCAACCAGTACCTGAAAAAAACACAGCCTTCTCGTCCTGAGGGGCCTCATAGACAGCATCAATTTTCTCCGGCAGATCAGGCCAGAATGTAGCAACAAGAAGAGGACCTGTGGGTTTTCCTCGGGGGTTTACAGTCCTCCACATGAATCTGAGCAGAACAGAAAATTGTACAAGATTTACAATGGACTAATTCAGCAGCACATCTGTTTCTCATCACTTCTGGCAGGGCCATATGAGCATGCACACACACACACACACACACACATGCGCACACACAACTCGGCTCTTCACTGCCTGCAAAGCAAACTCATTTATTTACAGGCATGTTGCTAGAGGGGCTGCACCTTAGGCTGCATGCTGGACTGCAGGTGAAATTGCTGTGCTGATTGCTTCCTGTTGCTTTTTGCATCAGGGCAAAATTTATCCTGTGCTTTGAGTATACAAATAAAATGCTTTGAGTATACAAATAAACTCGTTTACACAGCATTTAAACTGTTAGAGCCCTCCTGCTGCTGTGTATGGAGCAGATGGATGAGCATTTGACAAAAGCAGAGTTTTGTATTCCATGAACTGCTCTTGCAATTGCTATTGTAGTGACTAAAAGTTCAAATTTAATAGCAGTATATCATAGTGCTTGGAAGTGAGTTTGGCTGTAAAAGAAACTGCTAGCACTAAAAACATTCATTAGAGAAATGCAAAGGGTAATTTATTGGCTTATACTTATTTTATGTATAAGTAGGATGATCATTTGATTTAAGCTTTAAAAAGCTCTAATTATCTTTAAATGGCAGAGCTTTGTGCTGAGGGCTTTTGGTATTAAAAATTGCACTGCTATTTCCTCCTCCATAGAACGAGGAACATTTTTCCCCAACAGAACAAAAGTTTTGACATGGTCATAAAATGAAAAATCAGCAGGCTGGTAGAATTGCTCTTGCACCAAGCTATAGTCATTAAATTCGGAGGTCAAACTGCTTTTACCATTAATATGTTTCTGAAGCTCAAGGAGCTACTAGGATTTTATTTTTTTGCAGAGTATAAATTGTCATTACTCATTCCTGCCTAGAATAACTATACCTTTGAGAAGCCCAGGATCTTAAACTGCATGTTTGTTTTGCCTAAAATTTGGAGGAGCAGTCCTGAATTAATTTAACAACTTGCTGTGTTTTTATCAATAATGAAGATAGTAATACATTATCATATCCTTGTTTTGCATACACAGATGTATTTTTAACATGTACAAGAATATCTCTGAGCATGGCTCATCATTTTAATTTACAAAAAATAGGCAAAGAATAAGACATTTGGCTAATTATGGCTCTTGAAAGTGTTAAAATACATATTAAATGCTGTAATAGGTAATAACATTTGTTTCATGCATCTCTTTTTAGACAGAAAAGCAGATCCAATATGATAGGGAACAGAAATTCATATAGAAAGTCTTTATAACACTGTATTCATAAAAGTAGTTCCTTTAAAAATCCAAGTTACAGAATTCTCAGTCAAGTTTGGACCTGATTTATGGCTGAATCAGCTCCAGTAATTGCTATCTGCATGAATTTCAAACTTTCCAGAGCCAACAGAGACTTAACACCAGGTTTTTAATAAACCACACATTTCAAGGGACTTGTTAAATTGGTGAGGTTTTCTTTTGGAACGGGGAAACGCTGTCAAAGCTGAATTTTATTTTGTTTTTGAATTGAGTAGAAGATATTTTTATTTCTACACATCTTAGAGAGGAAATGGTGAAATTAATTATTTGGCTTTCTCATTTCAGTTTGAACACAATAAAATGTTTTAACTCATCCATATTAAATCTTACTATTACATCTATAGACAGATTTAATAATTTAGTTACAGTAGGTATTTTACATAATATTTTAACATAACCTATATTTGCTATTATTATTATTATTATTACTACTACTACTACATGCAGTTTTCAAAAGGACCCAAATCACTGGGTCTTTTTTAGTGTCCTGATAAATTTCAAAGTGTGAACTTTTGTTCACTCTCAGAACAAAACCATCTGTGGAAATGCTGGTCTTGGCCATTCTGTGCCCAATGGAAAAGCTCAACTGTTCTTTATGGCTAAGAGCACCTTCAGTAACTCCCTTTTCCCAGTAATTTTCTTTCCTTGATTTGAAGAGGGAGGGAAAATACTTTTTCTTTTTTTTTTTTTAAAGAATTAATCATATCTGACCTCCTTTCTGCTATTTACTCTTTGCCTGTGCCATGTGACACTTGGATTCTATAGTCATTTTCATGAATCATAGAAGTCACACGACACATGACAGACAGTTGTTTCTTGAATTCCAAAAGTGAGTCACAATGCTGTTTGCCTGATACTTGGAAAGCTGCAGGACTGACAGGCAAAGCCATTCCAGAGCAAAACAATTCAACAGTTGTCTGCTTTTGCTGCATGCTGGGTGAAGGCTGAGCCAGTCTGAACAGATTGTTTGGGTATTTGCACAGTTCTTAGACCAACTGTATCTAAATGCAAAATACTTCTATTTTGTTGGGATTGTATAGAATACTGGATCACTCTGCTAGTTTAGGAGTAGATTTTACATTGTTCCTTTGCTTGACTTCAGGTTTACAAGAGCAGAGGCAAGGTGGAGGTCTGGCTGAAAACCAGGGCACACGAGTGGGCAGAAGAGGAGCAGTAGCTGGGAATAGTGTGGAACCTGGTAGGGGTTTTGCTGCTGTGAGAATGTTTTTCCTTTGAAGGCACTGAGATCAGGTGAATACTTCAGCTCTCTGAAGATCATATTAGCAAAAGTGGGCACTGGTTTGGACAAACTTGGTATGGGGTTGTGGGGCCAGACCTGTATGGCTGATCTGTCAGTGCTGTGGGGCAGTTTGGTGGCCAAGGAGCCACCAAAGTTCCTTGCCAGTAGGGATCACTGGAATCGAAGCCTGCTGCTGACAGGGCCAAGAGGAAGAATACCAAAGGTATCAGAGGTGTCCCCACAGACCAGATCAAATGAACTCTTTTTGCTCCAAGGAGCAGTAATATAAATAGGGAATAATATGTTCTTACAAGGAGAAGGTTTAAATTCCTTTTCTGCTAAAACACAAAGCCTGTGATAAAAACTAGGTCCAACTTCAAAACTAAAGAACCATTATTCTGGGTATCATATATAGAAGGAAATGGACTGAAGGAATCATTGTATTTACCCTTTAAAATCACCTAACTGACCATATTTTTTTGTTACTAGAAGCTGGTGAGTATGGTTAAACCATGCAGCATAGTAATAAATGCTTCATATATCTAGCTGAAAATCTGCATCTGGATTACATGGCCAGACTCAGGTATATTGCCAGCAGATAAAAATAATTTTTAAATTGCTGTTTTGTGAGGGGAACTTGTTGGTTCCTGTTTCCTTTTGAATTTCAACTGACAACTGGCAAGGAGTGATGAACAGGTGAGTTGCAGTACTTCCCTTAGCTTGAGATGCTTGTATATGTTTTTATGTGATAGGAGACAGTGTTTGATTTAGGCACACTCATTGAATGTGTGTGGACCCAGATCTTTACTGGTGTTGGGAGGATGTTCAGGGTAGATGAGAATAAATGATTCCAAATTTGGCATTGATTTATAACAGGGAAAAAAGAAGCTTTAGTGTCTCTCACAATGGTGCTGCCAAGTCCCATACTCCTTAGGAGATGCTCTTCATTGCTGAGCAGCTGGGTAATACAGGCCCTGGCAAAGGCAGTGGGAGCTGCAGCTGTGCAGCCACTTCCTTTTATTAGGAATGTCTCTGCTTTTGCATCAAAAATGCCTTTGGTGCCTTCTGTCTTGGAGGCTTTGCACACATGTAACCTATCCCAATCACCAGTGTCCTTGATGTGTTATTACAGCAGCCATGAGCCCCATAATGCTGTTATTTAATGACTTTGGACTCAACCTGAATTAAACCACTTCCATTTCACTTAGGAGTTGATTAGGACACTTTGCCATCTCTGAACACACAAAACAAAGGGTGGATATTGTGCCTGATAATAAACCTCTAGATTTTGGTCTCACAGATCCCTTCCCCTGAGGCTCTCTTGGTAAGCAGTTTATCTCACTTACCTGTCTTTGAAGAAAAACGTCTCTCCTCTGATTTGTGCGACGCCATCAAATACGATGTCGTGCTTGCAGAGCTCGGGAGTGACGGGCCCGAGGGTCGGGCGAGGGCCTGGCCCTGGCCCCGGTTCCACGTCGGGCGACACCTCTGTGGGGAACAGAGACATGCTGTGACACCAGAGTGTTCCGTGGGGAACACGAGCTGCCACCTCTCTGAAAGGGCAATCATTTGGAGGCAGTCCTTGAAGGAGGAGACACTGGTAATGAAACCTCTTCAGAAGGAGGGTGGCTGAGCACAGGTGAGGAAGCCTCGACTTCCAGTCCTGCCCTAATCCTCTGTGTGGCCTCATTTGAGACATGGTGCCTTTGTCTGTCTGTCTGGGCTGAGCCTCTTCAGCCTGAGAGATAATTTGAAGTGACTATACTGGGTCTAGAAGTGAACAGTACAGTTTTAATTTTGCTGGCTTCTAAAAAGAAGAGAAACACATTTTGAAGCCCTTGTACTCAGAATTATCTGCAGCTCTGCTGAGAAAGATGTCAAAATGGATTTCTCTTTTTTAAAGAAGTGCCAATATTTGGTGAGTTACAAAGATGCATTTTGAGCCACCAAGAATCAAAATGTGCTTTTCAGAACATGCATTTTGCCATCTGGTTTATTTTATTTGGTTTTATTATTTGGCTGCTGTTTGTCTTGAGGCATTTGCCTTTTTTTCTAAGACACTGAGTTAATTTACTGTATGAGAAAAAAAATTGAGTATAGCTCTTTTGTGATAGTAGTAGTGGGAGAAAACAAGTTTTTTATGAATACTTGTTTTACATAGAAAGCGGTTTGTAAAGGATGATATCAGTTAAAGAGAGGAAGAAAGATAGTTTTGTCTTGGATCTTGAAGCATGCTTTAAGACAACTGAGTTAAGTTCTGAACTCTTATCAAAAAGATACATAGTATGGGCTCAGAAAACTCACTTAACCTTCACCATGTCTCAATTCCCATTCTTAATTAAAGCATCTAAGAACAAGGAATAATGAAGATTCAAATCGGATTTTTGTCTCATGTGATAATATTTTTGGCATATTCTTATTAAAATTTCTAAGGTGTGGAATACTTTGGAATATAGTCACAGTTAAAAAGATCTCTCAGTAGAAAAGTGAAAAGCACAGAAAGAGAAATGGAATATGTGAATGACTGCTTAATTGACTATAGTATACTTGTGCCTCTGTAAGGTAGAAAATGTATACATGAAAGGAATTTTAATCATGATACTACTTAGGCATTTTACTAAGACTATCTGTGGAGAAAATAACAAATGTTAAAGATGTAGCTACATAAAAATACTTAAATCCAGATTTTTTTCTCTAGGAGACTGCCTAATACATTTACATTGAAGTTTCAGCTCCCACACACTTTCTGCAAATGTTATTTTGATGGTACAGCTTGAATTGTTGTGGGAAGGCAATGTGAACTGTTTCCAAGCTGGGACACAGGAAACAATGCCCTTCCCCTCTTGCAGAGGGTCACAATCTGGGAAACTCAGAGTGTTGTAGAAAGTCACATCCAAACACACCCACATCAGGTATTTCAAGCTAGAGACAAAAATGGCATTTCATTGTCCCAGCATTGGCACTAGAAATTTTCATCTAAAAGTTTGTTTATGGGGCATTTTGATGCTCCTTTTCATTCAGTAAATTTAGTGACCCCCTCATCCTTCAGTTGTGATACTTGGTTGAAGTAGGAGGCCTGGTAATATGAAGAAAGCAGGGAGAAAGGAGCAGAGGATGTTTCTGGCATTGATGGGATTGTGCTGCTTGTAATTTACTGCAAATTCTGAGTCCCAGATTTCAACCTGTGCTGCCTGATTTTCTGGTGAGTTCTGCTGATGGGGGAGGGCTTTACCATATAGCTCCTGGATCCCTTTGATGTCATCCTGAGAAAGTCGGAAGTTCTTGGTGTAGGTGTAGATAGGGGCCATGAGAGCTCCTGGGTCCTCAGAGTGCTCCAGTCCCATAGCGTGGCCAAACTCATGGGCAGCAACCAAGAAGAGACTGTACCCTGAATGGCACAGGAAGAGAGGGTTAGCTGCTTGCATTTAAATTGGTACCACACAGGTTATTCACAATAATGATTAATATTTACAGCCTCCCATGGTGAACATCACACATATTGCCAGTAATGACGTTTCACGAATTCTAGAGAGAGATTCTAAACCCCTCCTTTGTAGGTGATCTTTGCTGCTGTCTCCCCTGCAAGTGACTCTGACCAAGTCTTTATACTTGTGTGAGAAAAGGAAGTGTGACAAATAACATTGGACATCCCCTTTAGGTACAGAGGAATTGGAATTACAATCTAGATATCAAATCTTCCTTTTCACCATGAAATGGATTGTAAATGATAAACAGGTCTGTAAATCTGTGTCTATGAGAACAGACTCTGAATCAGCACTGGTGTACCAAATATTGTTGGGTTAAAAATAACTTTTTATCCTAGGATGATACTTTATCAATTATGCCCAAACAGTCTCTGAAATTTGGCAGGGTTTTTTCTTCCTAAAGTAACCCTCCAAATCTAGCATTTATTTGTAAATATGTAAAAATCCTTTTGCCCATGTTAAAATATGGACAAATATTGACCAAAATAATTTTAAATAGTGATATTCACCACATAAACTTTATACTGTCTCACTTTTTAAAGATGTTTTTCATCCTTCACAATATCAGTCACAAAGGTATTAATTTTTTTACATTTAGTGTTTGTTCCTAGTTTGTATCAGTATATAATTTATTACATACTAGTGAAATACTATAGTACTTGTAACTTTTAGCCTTGGGAGGAAAAACTGGTGAGGAGAAAAATATCTATTTATTTATTAATTTAAATTTTTTTTTTTTTTTTATTTTGGAAGGATCCTGCATCATTATAACTTTAGAAAATGGGACTATTTCAGCCAGATGTGCTCTGGGTGTGACTCTAGCTGTAGCGTCAGCTTTCAGGCTGGGCAGAGGTGCTGTAGCCAAGAGGAGGGTGAGTGTGACATCCTTGCCGCCGTGGTGTGGTCCCTGCTCGGTGCCGCTGCGGGAGGCGTTACCTTGGTCTGGGCAGAAGCCCCACTTGCGGTCGTCGTCGTAGCTGCTGGTGGAAGCGCACCAGAGTTTGCCGTCGCTGCGCCCTGCGCTCGTGCACGACTCGTACTTGTTCCCCAGGAAGATGAAGGGGAACACACAGGGAGCTCCCTCGGAGTTCCCACCAACTGTTGACATGGCTGTGGACAACGACAGGAAAACGCAGTGAGAAGGGGGATCCCTATTGCATCCTCTGAACTAAACACTAAAGCCAGAAAGGAAGAAGAAATAGTTCTAGGAATATGAGGAGTAAGATTAAAAGTAAATATTTGAAAATTGTCTGACAGAAGTAAAAAGGAAAAAGTCTCTAGCCATTGCCATTACAATGACCATGCTAATAGTTTTGGTGGGGGTGAGAAGGAGCCCTGCACTCATGTTCACAGCTCTGGGAAAGCGGCAGTTTAACAGTGTTTTCTGGAGGGTGATTGCCCAGCAAGACTCTTTTAATGCTCATTCCTAGTGTTATTTTAAAGTGTTTTAAAGTATTTAGGTGGAAGGTAGGGTTAGTGTCAGAAAAGTTAAAGAGTTTTTGAACATCCACCTGGCTGGTGTCCCACTGAAGAACAAGCTTTATATACCCTGACAGCAGGGTACAGTTTAAAATAATATAATTTTAAGCATTTTCTAAAGAAAATGATATATTAAATGTAGCTAACTTTTTTTAAAAACTAGTAGTTCTGAAAAAACTTGAAAAATTTTCCCCTGTGTTCTCATCTATGTGGTATATGGCAGTAATATATAAGAAATAACATTTGTATGTGGAGGTACAAGTATTTCTAGAGGGATGAGAATGCAACTGCATTTAAAATAACAGTTTATAGTAGGTATCATGAACAGAATATGAAAAGAATATAAAACTCATTTAAATTCATTTACACTGCTACCTGGCAATTACAGTTCCTTTCAAATTGTGATCTGTCTTCTGGGAAGGTACATGAGAGCAATACAGAGGCAAAGCTGGTTGTGTCCCTAATTATTTATTAGTATTTATTTCTCGTTCATTATTTGTTATTAATAATCTTTTATTTAGCTGGGAAAAAAGCTTAAACGAAGCATATTTCTTAGTTCCAGTGACAGTGACTGTGTTACCTAAGACTTTGAATACATTGATTCTAGATGTATTGTTTCTTTTGTCTGCTGAATGCTCCTTTAGAATTTTTTCTTCCTAACCATGCAGCAAGGTATAATGAATTTGATCCTTTTTTTTTTTTTTAACATCTGTAATGTAAAGTGGAAGGATTACACATGGTTATCAAAAGTAACAGAAAGCCAAACACCAGTACATCAAAGCTGTATTGCAAATGGTTAGGCCATTTTCAAGACACCCCAAAAAATCAAAAAGCAGGATGCATGTAGGTTTGAATGTAGCTTCCCCTTGGCTCTTTTAAAAGAACTTTTAGAACTGCCATGGTTCACTTCGTCTCTATGCTTATGGCTCTAGTGTGTGTCCTAAAAATGAACACCTGCCAAGCTATTCAAAGCTATAAATTAATTTTTGTTCCTTTATGTAGTAAAACTCAAGTTAAAAAGTATAAAAAAGTGTGAAGGAAGCTGAAATCTATTTTTGTGGCTAAAACATTTCACTTAGTTCTTTTGGATTGCTGAAAAAAATCTATTAACACGACCTTAACATACTAAAGAGGATTTCTTTGTACAGGTAAGTATTAAACCAAAATATTATTCATACTTTCTTCTGTCACATGAGACTTCTCTTCCAGGGCCACTAACCAACTGTATTCTGCTTGTAATTACCCTGCAGTGGCAGCCATGTATTTGTGTGTTCAATGCCATTTGGGTATTCCTGACAAACCTGTGCTGTGACACACCACTTTGCTCCTGGTCCAGGTACATCCTTGGCCACCTCTGTTGAAATTGTGTCTAACTCATCAGCTTTTGGGTGAAAGTGTGCCAAAGGAGAGTTGTTAAAACAGTGACCAGTTAGACTGTGCTATGCAAGCAACATTCCTCGTACCAGTTTCTGGACAGAATCCGTATTTCTTATCCCTGTCGTAGTCTTCAGTGGTCCCACACCATCGGTAGCCGTCTGTCCTGCCTTCTGTTGTGCACTGCTCATAGGACTGGCCTTGGAATTTGAAGGGAAACTTGCATGGCTGCCCATCACCATTGCCACCCATTGTGAAAAGGGCTGTAGGGAGAACGAGAGAGAGGAAAAATGTCAGTACACAAAGCTCAGTATCAACAAGGAATCACATTGTGCCTGGGGGGATGTGCCCTGGTCTGGACAGACATGGGACACCCATCTGGTGTGATGCACTTCACACTCAGAACCTCTGTTTTACACCAGTATTGAAATGCTTTGGCAAGAGAGAGCTGTTGTAGTCTCCCAAGTGTAGAGAAGGGAATGGCTGATTGATCTTAACACAAACTCATAACACTTGATATTCCTTCTTGAAACAGCATTTAGGAAGAGAGTTCTGAGCAAGTTGTGTTCCTTAGCTCTGAGCTGATTCATTCACCTTGTGTCAGGGATGTTAGCTAGAATGGCAGACTTTGGGCAGTTTCTCTGAAATGCTGGTGTACAGTAAAACCAGACAATAACCTGCAGGTTCTTCCCCTGTGTTTGCTTCTCTTTTCTGAGACTCTCTGCTCAGCCACTCCATAGAGAAGCAGGAGAGGACAAATATGAGTGCTCCAAGAAAGCTGGAGCTTCTCCTGTCCTTTGCTTGGTCAGTGTTCCTGAAGGTTGTGTATTGTTCTTCTGGAGGAGGGGAGGGGATGGAGAGTGTTTATTGTCTGTCCTTATGCATAAACAGAGCCCCATGGCTCAACCCTGAGAACCAGAAATCTTTCTTGTGGATGAGAGATTAAAATGATACAGATAAAAATGACTTGAGTGCTGGGATTTGTTTAAGGATTTTACTAAAGTTCTGGAATATCTATAGGAAGACAGATACAATATCACATGCTGATATTTAAAAAATGTGTGTCCAAATTTAATTCCATGAAAATTCCATGGCTTGGAGTATCAGACATCTTGGGAATCTGAGTCTTCTCCTGGCTGCTCTATCAGTGGGAATCCTCTGTGGTAGGACAATGTGCTGTGCCGTGTGCTGGTGAGAGGAAACTGTGAAAGCAACAAACTGCTCTTGGCCTTGCACTGAACAGAGATAAAAAAATACTTCATGCATTCATATGCTAATTCCACGTGAGATTTAAGAACAGCACTGCAGAATGACTTATCTGTTAAAATTCCCAGTGTAAAGCATGCATGATTTGGCCTTTTTATGGTGCCTTTTCCCCCTCTCTCTCACCCAGTGTAAAGCTGCAGCTAAACCCCAAATGTTTGTGGGAAGGCTTGGCAGGTTAGTGCTAACTTTGCTGTTGTTTCTGATGACTAAACAGCCATTACAGCCTCAGTGTTTGTGTAGGATCTGAGAGGTTTGCCTTTGCTTAGTCTGATACATCAGTGGGAAGAGGCATTGTTTATGTGTGTGCTTCTTTTTAGAGTGGCACTAAATAACCCCCCCAGACCTCTTCTGGCTTAAGGGTGACTGGGAAAGGGTTCTAACAATGGGGTATTGTGACACAGATGGTCCATTTTGCCTTTTACACTTAAACCAGCAATTGGCCACAGCATCAGGGACATGAACCAGTAAGTTATAGAAGTTCCAGTCCCCCTGATGAGAGAACCCAGAGCTTTCAGGCCTGGCTCTCACACACACACATACACACACGTTTGCTGAACTTCTGCCTGCGAGAGTGATTCTGTCCTTCTGCATCCTGGCCATGGAAGCAGCCACACAGGGGTCCTTCTGCAACACACACTGTGCCTCCCCAAAAGAGCAAGCTGCAAATGTTGCTTTTTGTCTCAGATGCTGTACTAGGGTAGGAAAAGTGCATTAAGTAGGACAGTTGCTATTGTGATTGGAGAAGGACTTTATTTTTTTAAAAAGGGAATGATGGAATTGAAGAGCAAAGTTAAACAGAGTTGTTTAGATGATTCACTCACCATGAGCCGCTTCCAGCTCTAGGTCTGGCAATCTCTGCATTTTAATAGCCTTTTTTATATTGGTTTACATGTGGCTAAGTTGCAAAAACCATATGGAAAGCCAGTCTCCTACTTTGCATGCAGCCTTTCTGAGTCACAGTGTCAGAATGCAGTTTTTCATTTTCCTTGAGGCCACATCATGTGATGGTAACAACAGTGGTTTATTAAGTTTTCAATTCCCTCCTCTCTCCCCCCACCCCTCCGACCCCCCCCAGCTATAAAATTGCTTTAATGTAAATGAAAGTTAGAGACTGGGGCAGTTTCCCCAAAACAAAAGCCTGATTTACTTGTAAGGGGTTCTTAAAGGGCCTTGTTCTGCATCATGGTAAGCTCAGCAATTTAAAAACTGGTGAAGATCCACTGAAGTGAGAGCAGATTCAGACTGGACATTACTAATATGTGAACTTCACTTTTAGCTCTTCCTAGAAAAATCAACCAGTTGTGATGTCAGGAAACCTCAGGCTGGAAGGCTGCTAAAACCCCTGTGGCACAGATCCAAGGTGGAGGTAGCTGCAGCCTCAGGAGGGTTGTGCCTGGGAGAGCAGTTGGGCAGCAGCCTGTAAGAGCTGTGATGAGTGTGAGGGGGTCCAGGCAGAGATCAGACTTATGCCAAAGTTAGGAGCCCAAACTGCTTGCAGTGTCAGTGGAGTTTGGAAATGAGAAATATCAAGACTCCATGATCTTGTATGGCAAAGGAGAAGTTCAGCACACCTGTATTTGTGTAGTAGGTAAATAACTTTCTGCTTTACTTTCTGCTTTGACAGACTATAGTTCAGTCAGTTTACAAAATTAGGGTACAGATCTGGGATAAACTTTAGAACAGCCTGGAGCAGCACCATAGCTTTAAAGATTTTTCCATATATGCACTGTGGCTCTATGTTGAGAAGAATTGAAACTAACCTCAGTGAGTTAAACATAAGAGAAACAAAGGCCAACAACCAGGAATGTTGCCCCCAACACAGACTCTCTGATGTAAATCCTCCCCTATCTGAATTTATTAGCTGGGGTTTAGCAAATGGTGCCTTGGAATAATGAGTGAACAATGCCACTCTGCATTTAATAAGAAACATCTGTGCATGACTGTTCACGGATCCTGCAAAACAATTACATCAGAAACAAAAGGCTGAAACCCTTCTGTTCCATTTCAGAGACCTTGACAGTGGCATTTCCAGGAACTTCACTTTCACAACCAGCTCTCCCTGACAGTGCTTCACTGCTTACATTTTCAGCCTTGCATGACTTTAGGATGTTACAAAGGAGTATCAGTCAGGGTATGTGGATCTCCCTTTCTCCAGCTGCCTATAATCTGGCTTTTGTGTATCTGAGTGCTTGCAGTATTTTAAAGAAATGAGCCAAAATTCTCTTTTCTGGCTGAAAAAATTAACCTGAGAAAGAGGAGATTTGGGAAAGGTGGGAAATGAAGGAGATGGCAAAGTTTCACAAAAAAAGATTGTGCAGTTATATGCATATGTACACGTTTGGTCTGCTGAAATAAATATCCTGAAAGTCATACCACTCACAGTAACTTTAAAAAAATGACTTGTAGTCTGTGTAAAGTCCATACTCCTGCTTGTTCATCCTCTATAGCTGTATAAATAGCTGTCACCAGGGTAGATCCCAGCTCTAGATGTGATCTATAACAGGCAATTAGGGGTTTGGAAATAAAAGAATAACTTTTTACCACATCTATAATCTTGTATTTGAAACTGTGTGGTCTTTCAAGTGAGCTTGAAAAAGCCCTAAAATTCGTCAAGCAGGAGTCCACTTAGTGTTTTCTTACAACAGTATTCCAGAGAATCCAATTTTGAACTTTTTCTATGTACACATACCTGAAACCTTTTGAAAAATGTGTTCTTTTCAGACATGTCCATATTAATACATGTACATGTGGGACAGTACTTGTGTGCTGGGGCATGTTGGGCTCTCCTTGTGTGTTCTTGGGCTGGCAAACCCCTGATCATGTTTTGTTAGCTCGAGGCTTCAACATCACTAATTTTCTTTCAGCAGTCTGCATTCTCTTTCCTTGTACTGAGTACATGTAGCCATAATATTATAAATAAGTTTAGTATTATTGTTTCAAGCAGGATTAAAATGAATCTGGAAAAAGCACCATTACCTTCTGGTTTGTCCTCTTTCAAAACTCTCTTATTATCTGTTATGACCCAGGAGTAGTAGGCAGGAGTTTTGGTGACCCAGGGCTTGATATGAAAGGTAGAAAGAGTGATGAAACACTCCCTGCTGCCCAAAGCTAACAATTGGTTATGTACAAAGGGAAATAAATGAGTGTGGGAAACTGCAGTACTGGGAATGGCTGTTAATATATGTGCCAGGAAGTGGCCAACAGGAGGTGGAACGAGTGGCTGAGAGCACCTTACCTTCTTTACTCATCTCACTGCTGATAAATTACCTCAGTAGGCTACAGCCAATTACACTTAATTGCTTCTCTAAAGGTTTCCTGCTGTGTGATGTTCAGGAGATGAAATTAACACTCATACCAATAAATTGTCTGAAATGTTATATGCTCAAGCTGTAAAGACTCATTAAGATTTTCAAGCACAGAAATCCTGTTGTTTTAACAGGAAACATATTACCATAAATTCATTTGAAAGATAATAATAATAATAATCTTGTGTATACTTTAAAAAAGCTATGGCTACATGAAGGCATTATACACTTTGTCTAATCTACAAATGAATGTTCCCATACATGAAATAATTTTTTTGTGAGGGTTCTGTTCATTTTCCAAAAAGGTAGGAATTAAGTACAGTCTTAGTTTTCCTAGACTTCTAATAGTTTTGTACAGATACCGATATGTTGTTATGATTTCTGAAAGAAATTAATCCCTTTATCTAAAAGGAAAGGAAGTAGGGAAAGCACAGGAAGGAGTGGATAAGCAAAGATGAAGGGAACAGTCTGCCAGGAAAAAGCCAGCAGGAGCATTGCTGTACTTACACTCGTGGGGACAAAAGCCGTATTTCCCATCCGCATCGAAGTCTTTGGTCGTGGAGCACCAGAGGAATCCATCGCTGCGTCCTGCGTCTGTGCAGCTGTTGTATTCCTTGCCATTGAACCAGAAGGGAAATTTGCAGTATTCACCATCTGCATTTCCATACTTCACTCTGACCACTGTAAGGAGAACAAATGCAGAGGTGAAATTAGCCACCAACTGGTACAAAAAATACAGTTTCAGACATCTTCTTTTCCTGGAAGATACTGATATAGAAACACAGTCTGAATTTCCACTTTGAAATTCAATATGCTGCTGGTCTCTCTACTGGCAAGATGATCATAGCTGAAATATAAACTTTTAATTTAAAAAGAATTACATGGATATTACTCATGGTGAAGTGTTAGAATCAGCCCAGAAAAATATATATGTTGTTACTATGGCAAGGCAAAGTTATAAACATGCTGTTAATACATTTAGTAATTTAGTTTCTTAAGTAATATGGTCTAAAATGTTCAGTATAGTTTCAAAGGCTCCAGGCAGCTGCTGAACATGAGCTGAACATGCCTTGTGCCTCATAAACCACTTTGGTATTTCCCGTGGGCCCTGTGTGACATCTGCTGTGGCACAGGGGACAGGGTGGAAACAGACACACCCAGATCCTGGGCTTTATTTCAGTCTGTCACATGTAGTCTTATGAATGCAGTACTGGTGCTGGAATGTATGGTAATGCATGGGTAAGTCAATTATCCATAGCATTTTTTCAGTGGCAGAAATTAACTGGTTGCTTGTGCAGTGTTTCCACTAATAGGGAAAACAGCTTCCCCCTGCTCTGAGGAGGGATCCAGTCCAGTACTGCAGTTACCAGGCAGTGCATCCTCTAAAGGTGAAAGAAAGCCCAACAGAAGAAAGATGACTATTTTGGTATTGAAGTTCAATTGTTTTCTTGAGGGGAAGACTGATGAGAAAGCTAGAATTTGAAAGGAAACTCAAACATGAGTCTGCATTCTTATTCTAAGTGTTTGGAATTATTTTCAGGACAAGATGATAATCAGTATATATGATTGTGGCCAAGTTCAAGCAGAAAAACCAGGTTCCCATCTACTAATACTTAGCTTTTTTGGTCTAGTTCAGGTGATATTCTCTAAATCTTTTCTTCCAAGGGTATAGCAAACTGCCTGTGAAAGATTATTGGAGATGTTCTTAATCTACTCCTTGATGCTAATTTTGTGTCATTCATCAGCATGAGTGATTTATATTCCATTTGTTTATAAGATGAATATATAAAAACCATGTGGATAGTTCTACTTTTAATAACTGGAGCCACATCTTAAATTATCTTAAAGAGAGTATGTCACCATAAAAACACTGACCAGTCTGCCTCTTACAAATGAACTTGAAGGTGTTGTAGTTTGAATCCCTGAGAACCAAAGCTTTTGAAATTGTAGCCATGGCTGTGTACTTTCCCACAATTCATGAAGGTCATGCAGCATTAGGCCTACTGTTAAATCAGTTTTTCATGGGGTAACAGTAGAGGAACAGAAAGGGAAATCCTACGTAACATTTCATTAGGAATTACATAAACATCTTGTAGAGAACATTTTAAATTGTGTACATGAATTTTTTACCTCCTGACTGACAGTCAGTGAAAGCATTTAATGCAGTGCCTGAAACAGCATTAAAATAGAGGAGCTAGCTGGCCATATGTTCTGAAACATGAAAAAGTCTGGTACCTTGTCCCTCTCCAAGAGTCCACAGTTCATCATCATCAAAATGGGAGTCTCCTCCAATTCCTGGCCCCGGTGCAAAGGCATGAGCCAGGAGACCATCTTTGCCATCAAAGGGGTAGCCATCACCATGTTCTGCAGGAGCAAGCAGACAAAAAAGAGCAGATTCTAATGACCTCAGGCAGAGTCTATACATAAATGATGATTATCATGTGTACTTTCCCATCCAAGACAGCAGTCTGGTGAGTGAATTTATTGGTGTGGGTTGTGCTGGCAAGACTGAACCAGAGGAGAAGCAGCCAGTTCTTACATAGTGTCATTACTTACATTGTGTCAGTACTGCAGTTGTCACAACATGGTATTTTATATCCTGTAAGTATTGTGGAAAGAAATCAGCAATCATGAAGAACACTGAAGTATTGACACGTGCTGTATGACTGCATACACAGTGCTGTTTCTCAATGAGGCTGATAGGGAGTTGTAACTAAAATACTGTAGATGAGGGATATTTTCAGGTAATTTGTATCACCCTCCAACACAGAGATTGGGAAGTAAAGGCAGATTTCACTTTGCAGGCTGCCCTTTTGTGCTGCACCTCAGACTGCTGTGTTCTTTCCTTTGTGCAGGGCACTCACTACTCCAGCAGGAAAGCACAGCTGGGTGTCTCAGCAGTGAGTTTTTGAAAGCCAGCTTGCTCTTGCTGCTCTGAGCCCTGAAGGAGCCTTTTCCTCCTCCACTGCAAGCACTCTGAGACCCAGGCAGCTCACAGGGCAGCAGCAGGTTAAGCAGCTCTCCTGTTATTACACTGTAGGCTTTTCTTGGAAGTACACCACTTGTGGGTAAGGCAGGCTGGCACGGGCATAGCCCTGGTATTCATTGCTCTCCCACCACACTGACCTGTGCATCAAAGCCAGCAACTCCAGTTGCATCATTTCTGGTCTTTTTGGTCTGATGTCTTGCCATTTCACAGAAGCCCTAAATACACAGGCCTGATTCTCTCCTGTTACACTGATTTCAGGCTGGTGTCACTCTTAATACTGGTTCAGTTCATTCCCTTCAGGACACTACAGTGGCAGTTGTGAAGGAGAAGGCTTTGACATCTATTAGGTACTTTACTCCCATTTATAAAGTAGACCCTTTATTTAAAAGAAAGGCTAAAAATTAAGAAACCTCATGGCTGTCTCAGTCCCTGTGAATCTCACATGCACTAAGGTGATGGGAGTGACTGAATGTGGAAGGAGCTCTTTGCCCACAGTTTCTGAGCTGGCTATAGCCAGCAAGTACTAAACCCAGCAGAAACACTNTTTTGCAAACCGAGCCAGTCTGGATGAGGATCTAAAGTCCTGAGTGTACAGAATCTTTGCAGCTTTTGAGGTCAACTCATCAGTAGCTGAAGCAAAGAAAACCAGCTTGAAATGAAGGCTTTTACAAAGGATTCAGTTATTCTTTGAACTGTTCACTTCCAAAGTTTACCTCCCAAATGATTGGCTGCACAAGTATCTTCATTAGTATTAAAAATTCTGTGACTGTCCAGAAGTTCAAATGCCCCATGTTTACACTGAAAAATCATAAACATTCTTTCAGGAGAAATCAAAATTAGTTGAGAAGCCGTGCACAATGAAAATGAATCAAGTCACCCATCATCAGCTGTACTCAAACCGTGGTTCAGGTTATGATCCATATTTTTAAATTCTTCAAGAGCAAAGAATGCATTGAGAGCTTGCATTCTGCCTTGCTAAAGAATGGAAACCATCCAGGGAGTCAAAATTGGAAGTCACAAATCCATTTTTAAGCTCTAATGTGTTAGAACCCTCACCACTATCACTGGAAAACAGCATACAGACCTATAAATAAATGGTTTGATGGCATTCCATTCTCTTCTGTGGCAGGAAGCCAGCTCACATCATCTGAAGATCTGTACCAATATGTTTCAGTTCTATTTCTGATTCATAAATTTAAAAATAAAATGTTGCCCCTAGCAATTCTCTTTTGGAAAGACAAATATAGTGTAAGGATATTGTATAAATACTTCTCTCTCTCTCTCATGTATAAGAAAAAGTCTTAGTGAAATTAGATCTTAGCTCACTAGGACAAGGTTTGCCAGAAAGGCTCATGGCTGCTACTTACTGGGGGTGGATCATTCTAATACTGAGGACTGATGAAAGGAACAAAACCAAAAACATAAGTAAAAATAGAAAAATATACCCCATCGTCCAAAATTAATCATGATGTCTGCTTCTCCATCATTTATTCGGTTAAATCTCAGAGGTGTGACATCACTCCACACTTGAAAGGCTCGAGCAAAGGCATCATCTACTGTCTCAGGATCCAAATCCGGGGTGTAGCCTATAATCCTTAGAGGTAAAAGCAACAGTTAAGTAACACACAAACATCCTCCCTGTATTAGTTGTTTACTGCTCCACATGCTGAGTAGACTCAGCAGTGAAATCAACAAAGAGGTAGAACTTGAGATCTAAACACCTTCCTTTGATTCAGAGATGTGTTTAGATGTGCCACTTACTGTTTATTTTCTTTTAGAACTGATGCAGCAGCAAGGAGAAAATTATAAATCCAGAGGCTGTAAAGCCTGGATGGCAGTGGGCCTTGCACAAAACATTCTGGGTTTTGCATCAGCACTGACACCAGAAAAGGAGCTCAATAACATTCTGAAAGTTTCAAGTGTGGATTGTTTTGCTCTTTAATAAGAACAGAAAAGCAGCCCTTCTCTTCCCCATATGTTGCCATCTGTATATTGTTTCATCCCTGTGGAATGCTAATCCTTTACCTGTGTGTAGGAAACAGCACATAAGATAAAGCTGTAGGCCTGACCTGAGAAACGAACAAACACTTAAGCGTGTTGCTTTCTTCTTCTTTGTATACTTTAATTGGACTTCTTAGTGCCTTATATTATAGCCTGCTATCTTCCATGTAAAGGCAAGTTTCCAGTTCTTTCCTACTGGGGCTGTGCATAGTGTGGAAAAACTACTTTGTGCCTAGGGAGGATGAGGAAGAGTCAGAGGAAGTACATCAGCAAGTAGGGGCTGTGAGAGCTGCCACAGTTTTTTTTCAGTCTTAGGTTAGTCACTGCCCAAGGGACAATTTGAGTCCAAACTTGTGGGGGAACAGCAGACTAAGGCAAGCAGCTCAGACAAATCTGCTGGTTTTTCTCATTGGTGGTAAATGTTTGTTCATGGACCACCTAAGGTAATGAGTTTTTTACCAGAATGAGAGCTGTGTTGGTCCCTAACTCTTCAGAAAAAGGTGAAATTAGAACATGCCAAACTTATTGCAGTAGGCTTCTTGTAACTCATGTTTTTATGTATCTGAATTACAACTGTTTCATTTTAAAATTTACTTAATCATCTCCTTTTTAGGACTGCAGAATGAAGAGGAGTGTGGCCTCTGCAATCAATAAGTACTGTGGTTCTCCTGGAGTAGATGGACAGGTGAGATCCTCCTGCTCCAACTCTCTTAGGATGCTTGCTGCAGAGCAAAGGGTAAGCTCAAAATCTCTTTAGTTTCAAGCAAACCAGACAGTTGATGCTGAGATGATTCTTCCTGATATATTACAATTTCAAATGACAGAAGTATTTGTTAAAGCATCTGGTAGTGACCCAAACACCCCAGGATTCTAAATCAAGGAATCTTGTGTAGGCCTGTAGACAGCTACTGCATTTCTAAGTGTCTTTGGTTCCTGGCAGTGCTATGGGTATAAGTGAAGAGAACCCACCATTAGCAGTCTGTACCTGTATGTGATGTGATTCTTTTCCCATTTTGGCTTTCTTGCAAAGAAGTTGTAATTGGCTACATCAGGGTTACCACAGCGGGGTTTCTTCATGGTCTCAATAGTATTTTGATCCAGATCTCCTGTTTCAGGCAGCCCAAAAAATTTCTGCATTTTCTTCAGGGTGTCTTTCAGGACAAATAAATTGCAACTGTCTTTTGGGCACCCATAGTATTTATTCAGGTATTGCTTGGGAAAAAAAAAGCACAGAACAAAGACTTTAAAATTAATAAAATAAATAGTTAATAATTATAAATAAATAAGTACTCTAATTCCATGTTAGCTTTCCACCTGTATTTTGCAAGTTTTCTTTTCAAAACTACTACTAGTACATGAGTAGTAAGCAGAATCTCCTTAATTGACACAAAGCATCCTTGATCACATGATGTTGATGATTAAACAATCATTTCCACTATTAGCTATCACCTTTACTTAATGAATTGCTTTAAGTTATTAGAGCATAGAGTTTTAATGTAGAACTATGAAGTAAAAATAGGTTTGCTTTCTTTTTTGATTTCTTTATGATATATAAATCTGCTTACAGTTTTAGACTTTGTGTAATGTTTTGTTGAAAGAATTTGGATTATTGAGAAACTTCTCAAGAAATCAAAGCAACCTCACAAATGAGACCAACATTGATTGCAAAGAAAATCCCCATTCTTTATTAAAACCACGCAGGGTTGTTTGAATGTTGGATGTGTTTGTTTTCGAATCAAACATTGCAAAGACCTGAGGAAGAAAGTATTTGTTAACATTTCAGTTGCTTGGACACTGCAGCCAATCAATATTTGCATACTTAAAACTCCATTGAATGCTGCAGCACTTTGTAGCCAGACTGATGTTTCTGATGCAGCCATGGTGGCAGTTCACAAAGCTCTTCCTCATTAAAAAAGAGTGGTCATAAGGGACCCAAAAGATGGCACAAATCCCATTATTTTCATCCCCTACATAAAATAATACCCAGCAAAGTCTCCTCCCCTTCTCTTAAGGATGGGTCTACAGTATTTTATACCCTTCTGTGAAAGAAAAGCTACAGCCATGTGAAATGGCAGGTATTGCCAAACTGCACCCAGGTGTGTGCTTGGCTCTGCACACCTCTGAGAGATGCCCTTGCCAATGGTGCTGTGAAACAGAAGGTTGCAAGTTACTGATCTTTCTGGTAAAAACAGTCAGCAGCTGAGGAAGAAACACCCTCAGGTGTTGTATCCCAAATATTAACTACAAGTCCAAGGTAGGAAAACACCTGAATAATGTAAAGGTGCAAGAAATATTTGAGGAATATCGGGGAGAACTATTTCAAACTGAGGGTTACAAGAAGCCTGACAAAATAACTCCACATTTAAGTTCTTGTGCCAGCAAGTATTCCCAAAGGAAACCTTGTTTCATGTGTCTAATTAATTGGTGAAGTGCACCCAGGAAACTGGGGATGAAACAACAACACCAGCAAAATAAACCAGAGGATATTTGGTAACTGCAGTTGGTCAAGCCTAGATTTTACCATACTCTTCACAAAGTCCAGGCTAACCTCATCTTGCCAGCCTAGGAAATGGTTCAGGGATTACTGAGAAAAGGATTTAATCAAGATGTTACACCATTCCCCTCAGAAGGTCCTCTGTCCATCATGATTAAGCACAGACTATGGCTAATTTTTGTGATTTTTGTGACTTCTGGTGTGGTATTTCTCCAGTGGGGATTGTGGCACTGGCAAATAAAGGACACAGAGTGGTTCCATCTTTGCTCTCTACACATGGCTAATGGAGCCTGGTGGAAATTATGTGAAATGCATTAGGAACATAATCAAACAAGCCAGTTTGGTTCTTATCCTAATTTTCACTTTCTTGTAGTGTGATGGATTTTCTTATGCTTTTGCTTGTATCCCCCAGTGACATACCATGGTACAATATAGACTGTACATCAGGACTGAATTTACTGAAGGCTGCTGCTCTTGCCATTTTAGGTTTGGGAGCAAGCTATACAACCAAAAATATAAACTGAGGCACGGTAAAGAATTTTACTTGCTATGATTCTAAATAAAAAGCTAACCCCTTCCAGTTTTTCCTAAAATGGAGATTTTATTGAAGATGAGAAATGTCCATGATCAGCTGTTCTAGCAGGAGGGAATCTTGAAGAAAATGTAATGTCTCTGCAAACCACATCTTGGCCTAGGCTGTGAAATGCAGTTTCCCCAGAGTCAGCAGGGAGCTGTGGTGATCTGGAATTTTGATGCAGCCCATTAATGAAACAGGGTCCAGCTGCAACGTAGCAATTTGTGTTCTGATGCTGAGTGTTGGGGCTGTTCTGATGGAGGGTGTGAGGAAAGGCAGCCAGTTAGCATTGCCCAAGAATACCCCAAGAAAGACAAAGAAGAACTGCAGTGTTAAACCAGCTTGTAATTTTCCTCTGAGTGCACATAATAAATAGGTTGTTTGAAAGAAACAGAGATGAGGGGAGATGTGGATAGCAACTACTGAATAAAAGCCTAGCTGTGGCTAAGAAAACAGATTCTCTAAGAGTGGTTAAATTGCTCTTAGACACGTGGGACCCCGCTCTCCCCTCCCAAATGCACTGCCCCTGCCCCCAGCCCTTGGCTACTGTGCTGCTAAGGCAAAACCTTGGGTGAATTTGTTTTGTTAACGGCTGAGGAATGCCCTTTCTGGGTCAGTTTGTCTGTTTTTCCTAAGCTTTCCAACACAGCTCCCAACTGGAAATTCTCTGCCCTCCCCCAGACCTTCTTTAACCTGGCAAGCTTTCCCAAGATGCACACAAACTCCTAAAGAAAAGTGACCAAGTTTCAAATCTCTAAGTCCTAAAATAAGAATAATTTATCTCAATCCTCCTTAAAATGGATTTACTGCTGAAGAAGAGAAATGTCTATAATTTACATGCTAAAATAAGGATAATCCATCTCAATCTCCCTTTAAATGGACCTCCCCATAATGTCACTTTTATGAACGTCCACAGGGCTAAAAAAAGGTTAGAATAAAATGCTATAGAGTTATAGCTATAATTTGCTAATATCACAGAAATCCACACTCCTTTTTTTCATTCCAGATTGGATTTAGGGAAAAAAAAATCCTTTAAACCTTTGATGAGATTGTTTTCCAAAGTCAAAACTAGTCACAATGGCTTCTGAAATTTGAGCCAGCTTTCAGTTGTAGTGTCCCTTAAAGTTGTGTTTATGCAACACACAGTAAACAATCTGGAAAACACTCCTGAAAGCTGTGAAGCATGCATTAAGGGAGTCTTGACTGCCCTCACTTCTACTTCATTTAAGTAAAAAAAATTAGATGTCTCTATTTTCCCTTCTCCCCTCTTACCATTGCAATCTTTTGATTATAATCGTGATGATTTAATGAAAATATTTTGTATCTTGAGACTTAACAAAAAAAAACTGCAAAAAACCAACTTTCTTTGCAGACTTTAAAACTTTTAAGAGAGGAAACATTACTTGGCTCCAGTTTTAACTTTTGAAAGCTGATACCTTTGCTAGCTAGCTAGCACTTCCAGAGACTCTAGGGAAAGAATGCTACAGTCATTCCTTAGCCTCAGCTGAAACAAGAACGAAACATCTGCTATGAAACAATAATATAAATCTGAAGCAAAGATGAAACCAAGACTTACCACTGCTAGTTCTTTGTCTGTTTTGGGAGTGCTGTCTCCAGGAAACTTAATGATTGGTGACGGTGCGGCTAAAGTTTTGTTAAAAAGATACACTTGGATGAAAAGCACTTTAAAAACGAAGGCACAGCCAATGTGAGTCTTCATTCTGCCTAAACTTGTGCTCTCCTCTTTGGAAAAAGCTTTTCCCCACTGCCTCTCCGTTACTTTAGCTGCAAAGTGCACCAGTTGCTTATCTGCACATCTTAACTCTGAGCACCGTTTTCCCTTTTGCTTGCTCTAGCAATTCCTTTGTATGTTTAAAACATCCAGATGCGCAGTCTCAAGCTACCACAAGAGGAAGTCTGAAAACTAGTGGAAACATGAGAAAAGGGCAGTTACCAGATGTGATTGCTGTGATTTTAAGGTAGCAACAGGCAGATAGTTATTATTGCTGAAAGAGGCCACATTTTCTGCTCATTTGCATATATGAAAGCATTTATTTATGCCAGAGAAGAGGGAAAAACAAAATCTGACTTTGTCTTGAAGAAAAAGTGTCCCACATATAAATTAAAAAAAAAAAAAAAAGGAGAAAAAAATTACTAAACATTATTTTCCTGGCTAAGCATTTTTACTGTTTTTTAGCCTATTTTTATGTCACGGACATACTTTAGTCATGTGTGGTTATGCCCCCACACAGTGCCTTGCAGCAAACATTCTGGTTGTGGATTTTGAGACAGACCCTGCAAAGGGCAGTGCAGCTGAGTGAGGCTTCTTGTCCCCCTCCTGCTGAGGCTACACAGGGTGTGGGTCTGTCCTCAGGGCTCACCGTGCTCCCTGTGAGCCTCACTCCCTCCCTGCTCTCTGCACAACGTGCAGAGCTCTCACTGAAATCATTGTGGCTTGTTGAGTTCAGAACCAGCTTGAGGACTGGCCACCAACAGACACAGGGTATCGCAGGGTAAAAGATAATTAGGCAGATTCAGCAAGAGAAATTAACTTCAATAAAGGATGTCAGGGAAATGGTACGAAATTCAGTGTTTGCTTGTAATGGGGCTTTGATTGCCTGGTGCAGCTGCCTTAATCTGAAATTTTGGTGTAAATATGGCCATTGTCATGGACAGTCCATTTATTGTGTCATTCATAATATTGCTGGCTTTGAGGTACTAATACAAGTGGAATATTATTTTAGCTGAATATCCATAATCCAGAGGCTTGGCTCATGATTTTTCAAGATGGGAGGTTGGCAATTTTGCATGATTGCAAACTGTGTTCTGGCCAGCAAAGGTCTACAGTTTCTATTGAACACAAGTCCAGCTATGAAAGTTCCTCTGACCTGTAACCCACCATAAAGATTGCCACAGCTTTCCAATGAAAGTTTTCAGATATGACCCCTGTTAACAAATAGGGCTGTCAATGTGAATACTTTGCAGGTGTTTGGTGGTTACTGATAATATTTGATAACTGAGTGTAAAGAGTTAATATTGACAGTTGTTTGATTTATCCTAATATCAAGCTATTTTGCTAACTGCCCCCTGTGGTCCATGAAGTGAATAGTCTTACATAAAGGCAAGGATTTCAAAGGGAGGCAGAGTGGCTCAGGGAGAGAGCCTTGCAGGGGCTTTTGCTGCCTGTACACTTCCACGGAGGGCCCAGCAGAGCAGCTGTATGCAGGGCTGCTGGCTGAATCAGCCATGGGAAACGACACTTGAGGCTCAGGAGAGAAAGGAGTTACGGGAACTTTGTGCATGAATGGAGCTGTCTTTGTCAGCAAGTGGTTTTGTGTTTATCCCCACTCATCCTTTCAGCAACGAGTCCGACGTGACCTGAGTTACAGTGAACGACTTTCCCCTAATGGTTCAGCTTTGAAACGACACATTCTGTTTTAGCTTTTCCCCATCAGCAAAAATCCATGGTCATTTAAAGTGTTGCCTTAATAAACACCAGTTCTGAAAATATGATCCAGTTTTTCCAGAGCCTGGTACTTGGTTGTGGGCTCTTCTGCTTTGTTTGTGATGACAGCTTCTGCTTTGTTTGTAATGACAGCTCATATTTGTATCTGGCCATGTGACATTTTAAGAGAACAAAGGCCAAGGAAGCCTTCACTAAGTGTGCCAAGTTACTCTTAGGTCTCCTTAATTAAGCAAGTAAAATATTATGTATCGTGTTGCAGATTCTGCAGTTGTATCTCTGTGCTCTCTGTTAGGTCAAGGGCTGACGTAAATCCTAAGGCATGAGAACCACGTCATTTTCATAAGAATTTTAATGTAATTTATGACAGCTTAGCAGCTTACATTTAGAAGGGTACTGTGGTGAAGCTGTTTAAAGCCAAATGTGTCCTGGCACATTCCAGTTGCACTCATAAGCCTCATTGAAAACTAATGAATGCTCTGTTCTCTGTCTGTCCTAATGAATATCGGATCAGAAATGGATGAGGAAACTTTTGAATGGACTCTGAGGTCTGTGCAGTTTGAAAATCTCACTGTATTTTGTTTCTTATCTTTGCTGGCAATGAGAGTAGGTTGAGGTCACCTTCTAAATACACTTTGTAAAAGAAATGGGCAAAGCAACAGAAACCATGCAGACCTGCAGTGGAGCATTGTTTCTCACCTTTGTTTGCATTTTTGCTGGTAAATTGCTTTGCTGGTACTACTTCAGTGAGTGAGCAGTTAAGTAAGTTATGTTCAATTAGGAAACATAATACATAATGGAATATTTGATTTATGGGTACTGGGCGAACCAATAGATTGAGTTTCTGAGCAGTCAGTGAAAAGCATTCTCTTTCATTAGCACATGACATCAGAGATTCTGGCTGAGCTGCCCTCTTTCAAATTGGCAAAGCAAAATAAATGCTGGAGACACTTTGTGAGAGTAGAATTCCTATTTTATTGAGACTAAATTCAGGGTGAAATGGTTCTTGTCTCCTTATATTTGTCTTTAAGCTCTATGCCATCATCCTGTTCTTAGTGTGCTACAGAGATGCAGCTTTTACAGGCAGGGAATGCAGGGGTTCTCACTGCTGGCAGTGGGGACATTCTGCTGCTGGCTGGCCTCTGCTTTGAGTAAGAGCTTGGGCTAAATGACTCCTGAGGTTACAAAATTACCCCACCAACCCATCAGACATGGTATGATGTGTTTTCTTATCTCAGACTAGATAAGCTTGAAATCAGGGGGACACTCTCTGAGGCATCTGAAGTGATGCATTCAGACATTGACAGATTGACAGGTTAACCTCTGTTAGTGTTCAGTGCATGGACATTCCTCAGCCCTCCATACTCTGAAGAGATTACCTCTGACACTAATTACTGACTTCTGGGTAGACTCCCTAGAAGTTAAACATTAAGGAAAGAGGCAAAGCAAAACACAGGAAAAGAAGACAAAGCTCTGCTGAGAAGAAAACCTAAGGCTGTGTACCAACTTTTTGGAAGAGCTGAAGCAATTATTTAGATCTCCTTTCTCTTACCTTAATGCTCGATATTTTGTCTATGTAAACAGATGCTACCTCTGATTAGCTACAGAAAATGAACAGTTATATCTCCTACTACTGCCTTTATGTATTTATGGAAAGAAATTAATTTCTCTGTTGCATATATTTCTATATTAGGTATTTATCTGATACACTCATTGATTTATCTCTCCTGAATCATAAAAACTCCTCTATAGTTACTGAGTTTGTCTCAGGTTAGAACCACTCCATAGTGAAAATTTTAAACCATCTACTTTGTGAGTAAGATGCCAAATTTATCTTTTAAATGTCTACTTTCATGCATTAATAGTGACTGTATGGCAGACACCACACAGTCTCAGAAGCTAAATACCTCTTTTGAGGACATACTTCAATAATAACAGTAAAAAGGAAATCATGATGTCTTTTGAGCCGTAAGCTATATATCTCAGTAGAGCTGACTGTGATAAGAGAAACATGAGCATGCATTAACATGCTGTTTTTATCAAAGGATTTTTCTGTTTCAGAAAATGATTTTTGAAATGATTCAGAAGCACTCAGCAGTTTCAAGATTAGACTTTAGATGGTGTCCTAGGTAATTTGCTCACAGAGTAGTCATCCCTCTAGAAATGTACTGTAGCAATTCCTACTGTCACTAATTCCAAAATTTTGTCAGGAGCTGATGATTTCCTCGTGGTTCCAGAGGAGTATGTTAGGCAGAGCGTTGTGAGCACAGGCCATGGGAGGATGATGGATTTATTCCTGGTGGGGTTTCATGTTTTAAATTGAAACCTGTTGCTAGGCTGAAGAAATAAATAATCATCAAGACAATTAAGGTCTTAAGAAAACAGCTGATCCTCCGATTACCAACTCAGCTGGCTCTAACTGGGTGCAGTGGGATGTGTGTCTGCAAGTGAGCTATTGCAGTACATGCATATAATCTCTTCTCATGTGTTTTGGAGGTCATGTGCTGTCAGTTTACAGCTTCTAGTTTAGGAAGCAAAACAAGTTACTAATGTAGATGGACTTGCATTGATTTTAGCAGGAAGAAAAGAAGTAATTCATTAAAGTTGTCAGACCTACTGTAGTGTTCTCAGGGTGTTTCAATCAGCACTTCTAAGGAACTGGAAAACCCAAAGCTCAAGTGATGGAAAAGTTTGTCTGAACTTCAGGAAAGATGCCAATGAAGCTATCCCAAGGTCCAGTTTAGCCAGACCTTTGGCTTCTTTTTGGTTTTCCAGGGTTGCCTTGTGACTCATTCCCTTTTCAGAGATCCCATTTTGCAATTTCTCCTGGATCAGCATTCTAGAGCCTTCTTTCTTCTTGTCTAGGGAAGACAAGTTTATAAGTACCAGGAAACCAAGGAGCTTACAGAAGAAAGCATGGGACTGAACTGCACTAAAAAAGGGATTTTGATGCCTTTTTGATGTCTGACTTGTAGGGCATTGTGGTAGAAGGTAGCAAGGCCACAAGTGTGGTGCCAGACTGAGGCTCCCCTGAGCCTGAGGTGTGTAGGAATCCTTTATCCACTCACTGCTCTTTCTTGGTGGACCATCTGTACAAGAACTGGCACACCAAGGGACTGCATTCTGTCTGGGCTTTGACACTGGCAAGTCACTAAGCTCCAAGCACCTGCCTTTCAGTGCCTGTAGCAGAAATGGTGGGTGCCTGCTGCAGCTGGCTGGAGGAGATGTGTGCCCCTGGAGGAGCAGAGGAAGGTGTGATATTAGCAGTTTATTGGTTTTTGTAAGGAAGCAATGGTTGGTCCCAGAAGTCCCCACTGAGTTTAAAAGGATTAATAACTTCAGCAAGAAGTCATTTATATTACAGGCAAGTGAGCTCATCTAAGCCCTGTATGTTGAAGGGTTGATCCTCACAGAACGTAAGCTTTAAACATCCACATCGTTTATTATCTGGATGTGCTCTCTGTCTGCTCAGCATCTGGCTCAGGCTTCAGTGATCTAATTCACCATATCTGACCACCACATGAGGGAGTCTTTAAACTGTTGGAAATCAGTTTGTGTGTTTGTGTGCATGGAGGGGTGAGAGTGGGACAATGTACAAAGGGTCAACAGTTGGTACCAGATGTGATTTTCAGCATTTAAGGTAGCAATTATATTTTTCCTCTTGTTTTTCTCATCCTTTCTGTTTTAGGAAGTTAAGTCCTAAGATGTGAAGCTGACAAGTGGATATAATTTGTTAGCTTGCTAATAAATTATAAATGAATTTTTTTTAAATTTGATAATGAACTGGACTTTGTGGATACAATGTGCAGAACTAATTTGTCTTCAAACATACAGGTGGTTCCCTACTGGTGCTTCCACATCCTGGTGCTTCAGAAGAAGCCCCCATGTGCTATATTTGGTTCAGCTTGGTAACCTCAGCATGGTCCTCAGCAGCACTGGGAACAGATCCTGGCACCCACAGTGGAGTTGCCTCGTGCCTGTGCTGTGAATGGGCCTGCTGAGCTCCAGGGGGCCCCTGCAGTGTAAAATGTGAGTAAAGCTGACAGGACCAAGCCCTTTGCTGGCCAGGTAGCCACCTCTATCCCCTTAGTAAGAGCAAGGGCTAAATGGATGTGACTGCATGGCCAGCCCATAGTACAGAGCTATGGCACTTCTGCTGCTCAGACTGCAGCCAGCCCCTGGGGAATACTGCACTGGGTGACCCATTTCTCAAATCCTCTGAAGAGGCACATTACTCACAAACAGTGCCACACCAAAGCCTGGTATTCCCCACTGCTGTTCTCTTTGTATTCATGGGAGATCTCTTTGCTGAAACAATGGGCAAGTGCCATCCTGAACATGTCAGAATAATAGTTCTGCTTGCTTTGCTGCTGCTGCTGGGCAGCTGCTTGTTGCTAGTCACTGTACACCTCACTTGTCATTATAGTGTTGGTATTCAGACACAGAGGGGCCTTAATTAATGACTTTGAAGATATGGTCTTTTATAATTCATGACAGAACTTTAATTAAAATCAAATATATAGCAGTTGAACTAGCAGAGGATTTAAAGTGCACAATCTTTGATGGAGACAGTGATTCCCTCTGACCACTGGTGATAGATGCTGAATGCAAATTCCATTTCATCACAGCAGATTCAGAACAGAATGGGCTTTTTGAAACAGAGAGGTCCCTGTTGTTATTAGACTGGAAAAATGGTAAGGTCAAGAGGCCTGCAGTCACTTGATTCCCTCTCCTACCCCCATCTTCTCCTCTAGAATCCTCATGTATTTTAAATGTCTGTATTGCTAGGGGAAAAAAAGGACACAATTCTATGTGATGCTTATATACTTATTTATTATTTGTAGAGATGGTGTATAAAAGTGCTGTGCATGGTTCAGGTACTCACTCCAGGACTCTTGTCAAAGCTGAAGGAGAATTCTTATTTCACATAAAGGGAAACTGAGGCAGTGCTTTCACTTGGACAGTGCTGGAGAAGTTCATGGAACTTTGGAGAGTTCAGCCTGGTTCACTGATCGAGTACATGTCTGTCTGGCCTATGTTGGGATAACTGGCCTTAAGCAGAATTATTGCTGTAGTTTAGATCTGTTGTGCCAGGGAGCACGGTTTTCTTATGATCTAAGAAATAATTCTTATGAATTTATTTCACTTTATTTGGTCTTACTGTCTAACTGGATTCACCTAAATTTCTTAAAAAATATGATTTTTAGCTCGGAGACTTACAATGCTGTCCCACCACTGCTGTGATTTCCATGGAATGGATTCCTTGAATGGATTTCATGGTCTTGCTGGTTACCCTGCCTACTGAGAGTAAATATTTAGAAGATATTTGTGGCTTTAATTTTACAATTGTATTTTAAATTTTATCATCTCCTTTGGTGTATTAAAGGATGGGTCTTCTTTTCTGTGGGATTAGTTGATTATCAGAGGTTGCTGAGTTTTCCCATCCTGTGTGTATGGAGGCCAGTCTATGATCTTACCATCAGAAACCAACAAACAAAACCAGCCAAGAACAATAACTATCTGATACATACACAAAAGCTAATAAATTAAACAAAATTTACAATTTAATAGAGCTTAGGGAAATTGGTCAAAAGTCATGTCAAGATATTTCAAAAAAATTGCCATGAGAGGGAGATGAATAATGGAAAAACTTTCATTTGAATAAATTAGTCACTGCAAGCTGGTAAAAAATCAGAAATGTCTTATTTAGTAGCTATATAAATGGTTTAACAGTAAGAAAATATGATTCAAAAATGTCTTAGCTAAATATTAAACATCATTCAGCCATCTACAGTTACCATCTTCACCTTTACCGTAGCAATAATTTCTTAGTTATAAACATAAAAATAGGAATATATCTTATAAATAGAAAATAACTTTCCTGAAAAGGAGGAAGGGATTTCCTCAGTGATTGCTCTTGGTAGTGTTGCAAAAAGTTCATTTGTTTTATATTACTAACTTTTCGTGTAGTCCTTCAACCAACTGCTAAGACTACAATTTGTGAACCGTTAAAATTGAATTCCTGGACACAATCATGGGGGCTTTTTATTTGAAGTTTTCTTCTTTTGTTTTTATTGTCAATTTGCTACAGCGAATTGTTCCTCATATTGGATTATTTAAAGCTGTTTGGCTGGCAGATATATTTATATGTGAGTCTTAGTAGCACTGGGCTGTTTCTGCAGATCCAACCATCGTTAGGGCATTGGAGGCTCAGCTTTCAGAATGCTGAACCAAAATAAATGCCAGAGAGCTGCAGACCCTTCTCTATTTGAGCAGTATTTTGTGGCATCACACTTTGGCAGGTTTTCCATCTCCAGTGTGCAGAAGGATGCTCAGGGTTTGTACCAAGCCTGATCAGTCTGTTCCTGGCACTGCTCATGGGGCAGGAGCTGCTGGAGCAAGGCTGTCCAGGGAATCAGACCCGTGACTTCCCTGCTGGAGTAATTAGATATTGAGGTCATCATTTCATCACAGAGATTGCAGGAACAGAATCACCACCTCAAAGATGCCAAAGAGGAGAAAAATCTCAGGGCTCCATGGGAATCCCACAGGGGAGAAGTGAAGAAGTCCTGCAGGCCCGCAGAGCTCCTGCAGCGGTGTCGAGCTCAAAGGGAAACTTCCATTAGCAGCACCTGCCTGTCCTCCAGCAGGCTGAGCCTCTTGTTAATGGCCATGGCTGAATAAAGGCAGCATTTTAATGGGCAGGGAGAAGGGTTTCTAAAGGGATTAAATTCCAACTTTTTGTCTTTCAACGTTTTTATTACTCTTCCTATGCTTTTTATGAGCTGTTAATTTCTTTCATACTTGACCATTATTAATACAGGGCAAATAAATGGCTAAAGTACTTCCAGAGGCAGCTGGATGGACCATACAGCATGTCTACATTCTCCTGTCAGGAAGACTGATTTTAGGACCATTTGCACAAGTTTATACTGGGTTTTGTTCCTGATTTCAAGATGATATTAAAAAATATGAGTGCTACTGCACACAAAATCTGGATCATGCAATTTTTCTCTGTTTCGGAGAATAAAGTGCTTAAGGTTTTACTCTGAAATTTAAATGAAGATTTATTTTGGTTTTATCCCTGTATTTCCTAGCCTCCCTCCCTCCTCAGACTGTTGTGATGTAACAAAGATTTGAATTGGGAATTATGATCATAAGCAGATCAATACATGTTTTTCTGATGATAGTAAGATAAGCAGGGGGAACTTCCGTGTAAAATGATGGATTAACAGGCATTACTGAAAACATGGCATCTTCTGTGGATCTGCAGCACCTGTACACTATTACTAAGTTTACCTCATTGTATTTTTTTAGCATTACCATCTGTGATGGAGTCACCTTCCTGTTCCAGGAAGAGATATACTTTAAAAAGCATCAGGTTGTCTTGCTTTCAGCTCTTCACACTGAGACTTTTTGGAACCTTACAACTTCAACAGTTGTTGCTATTTATTTTTTCCTGCTTGATCTCCTTGGTAGCTTTGGGAATGTCAATCCACATGTTACCTGAGGTGATGTTTTACCCAGAAGAGTATTTCTGGTTTCATTCTGGATGCTACTTTTACTGACTTTGTCCACTCCTCTGGTGCATCTACCTGCAGTCTACAAATCTTGGGTAATTCACAGAGCAGACATCTGTAACCTTAAAACCCCCAACACTCTGAGCTCCCAAGAGGGAAGTAGGACATTTAGCCTTCTTTGAGGAATTAAATATGTGATTTATCGTTTATTTAATTCAGAGATATCATAAATTAAGAAGCCTTTGCACACTCTTTGTCCAAGACCCAGTCCTACTTCTCCAGCACCTCTTTCTGAGAATAGTAACAATCAGCATTTGCTGCTGCCAAATGCAAGTTAATCTTAACTAAATTTCTTCAAGAACAGATCCTCTTGGCAGACTTTAATTTTTTCTTACCTTAATAATACCTAAGTTTCAGGGAAGGAGGGCTCTTCAGGTATCTCAGCTTTATTAGGTTTTGCATTGCATGTCCACTGGAGATTTTTATACATTAGCTCTTTCAGTTTTCTGCTCCAGACAGAAAAGCCCTAGATTTGCCTCTCAGAATTCACCATTTCAAGAAATATTTGCAAGTATGTAGGTCACGAATTCAATCTTACTATGTACCAGGCTGTTTCATAGGTACATTAGCTCCTTTGCACAGAAACTTCCTTTTTCATTTGTTTCACTGAAGTTCATCAGGTCTGTCATTACAATAAAGCTGGCAAGATCCTTCTAGGAACCTCCCTGATACCATATGCAGAAGGGAAGATAATCCTCTGCCTTTGAAGTCAGATGAAATTCTAATAATCTGTAGCATTGCAGATTACAAACTGCAGCCCTCTGACCTAATGCACCATCTCAGGAAAACCAGTCCAAGTGAGCTCAGTTCACATTACACTCTGGTTTATTGCAGGTAGCAGGAGAACTGATTTATAGCAGTTGTTTGTTACTGAGGTGAACACTGAGATCAGAATGGATGAAATATGCATGGATACACTGTGGGTACTCCAGAGGAGCTCATGGGCTGTAGCTCCCAGGTTGCACAAACCTCCTGAAGTCCCAGATCTATTTCCTGGTTATATAAGAAATATGACTACTGCTGCTGAGTAAAACAGGAAGACAGCAGAAATGGTCAGAGACATTGTTGATGTATTAGATTCTTGTAGATGTAGGAAATGCTCCACAACTGATAAAACTGCAGAAGAAAACTTGGTGCCTGTGATGAAGCTGAAGGGAAGAATATTCCTCTTCCCTCAAACTTCTTAGACTTGCAATTAATGTTGCTTTCCCCTCCAAAATCAGAGCAAGGTGTAACAGGGAATGTTGAAGTTCTAGATGAAGAATCGAGTCTATGATGGGAATTTAGTACATTTTTCCTTATTTCTTTGAGGTTTTTAAACCTGTGTGTATAGATACCACATTGATTTTGGTGGGATAGCAACCAAACTGTCGATAGTTTCTCCAAGATTTGGAAAAGAACTTTTTCCAAATCAGAGTTCAGCTGCCAATTGCTGCTTATTCTTGCAAAAACTCTTATGGTCTCAGTTTGACAGAGCACTTGAGCACTTGTATTTACTCAATAGTCATGTGAAACAAAAGAGATTAGTCTTATGCTTAAATGCTGGTTTGGAATGTATTTGGTTGAAGAAAATTAAATGCATTTATCACTGCAAAGAATGTAAATTCTATATTGTCAAATTCTAAGGGGCTGAAGTTCAGTCAAAAGAATAGCACTACTCATAAACAATATAAAGAGGAAAGCAGGCATAATAGCAAGGAGAATATTTAATACTTCCAAAGCATCTTTCACCCAATGAGTTCACATTGCTGTGTGCATAAAAATGATCAACATTTCAACACTTCTGTGAACTAAGCTGAATATCTCCTTTCTCAGATGGGAAAGTCAAAGCACAAAGACTTTGAATGATTTATCTGCATGAATTGGTAGCAGAGCTAAGAATCAAATCTTGGCTTGCCTCAGTCTGCCATGGTATTATTGCTCATATGAACTATTCAGTCATTTATACTACATAGAAGTGACAAGCTCTGTCATTCAACTGGATAAAAATAATTTAAAAATACCATTTCAGTACAGCTCTTGCTTGACCTTCTCCAAGATCCTTTTATTAGAAGTTTGCCTTTTTGTCTCCCATGACACCAAGCCTTGGATTTAAAGTTTACTGCATTCATTCTGCTTTTCACTTCCACCAAACAAAAAGTTTGGGCTGGCCAAGTCACCTTGTCCAGTGTTAGGACACTGCTAAAATAAAAGTGAGAATAGGCAGGGCTGTGTGGAAGAGTTGTTTCCCACCTACAGGCATATCATAGTCAATGTGAAGTCTGTTATTTGTTTCTCATTGTGAGAGCTGTGCAGCAATATATATTTAAGAGCTGTGCAATGTGCTCCCCTGAAGCATGGGCAGAACATCTTTATCACACAGCTCGGTGTGCTTCTCCCTCTCCCAGCCCCTGGGGTCTCCTCTGCCAGTTGTGAATCATGAAAATGACTCATTTACAGTCTTTTTGCATAGAATGTAGCACTAAAAATAATTTTCTTCTCATTATGTTGCAAACTGGAATTTCTAGATCCTAAGGAAAATTGCCTAAGAATCTTGAAGTTATGAGTTCTTTACCACCTATGTGCTTGACCAAGAACTTTTCAAGTGCAGTAGAAACCAAACAGCTGCTGTTTTACTCCTGGAAGTTTTGATGGTGGATTCTTCCTCTCGTAGACCTTGGAATGTTGGTTATTCATTTTGCTGGGGAACAAGGCAGGGTTCCTTGCTTTAAAGATCTTTGATTGCTTTAAGGTTTAGTATTTCAGTTGTGTAAAAGTCAGATGCTTTTCTTGGTCCATCTGTCTCTCACACCATGCCCACATGCATGTCTTCTGGTTTACATGCTGTGAATAGCTTCTTAAACACCATTCCAGTGAGGGAAATGACTATAAAACAATGGCACTTGCCCCCTAGACCTGCTTCCCATATGTCTGACCTATCTGCTTACTTAACAGAACTGAGCATTTATTATTGCTAGCAATTAAGAGACAGTATAGTTGTGGGAAAGTGAGCTGGTTTTCTGCTCTGTCTGGCATATTAACAGCATCACCCTCAGGTAAATCTCAGTTACTGATTTTTATTATTGGTGATGATATTTGAGCCCTGCACATCAGACTTCTGATTCCAGGTTGCATTTGCACAGCTGGCAGCATGGAAAAAGAAAGGGGAAAAAGGAGAAAAGAAAATCCCTTGCCTCATAAATTGAGTAGACTTAGCCTGGAAGATATTGAGAGACACTAATGGTTCATTAAAGCACATTTTTCTTATTTTTAACTTCAAACAAAGTTGGTGGGGAGCAAAGAGAGTTGTTAATGGTATTTGTAGAAAAATATGTGTCAAGGTATGGAGATATCATGATGGCTTGTGGGTATTTCTTTTTAAAAGCTGTTACATGATCTTCCTCTTCCTTGTCACCTGTTCTATGATGTGCCTCTTCTGCAGGACTTCAGCTCCACCCCATCACGTGGCTGCACACACCCACTCCTCTTTGTGCCCCTCCAGCCACATCCCAGGCTTCTAAAGAACATGTCCCGTGTCACATTCACTCAGATGTGACATTTCCAAAGCAACCTCTCATCATTCTCAATACACCCAGTCCTAGGAGGCTCTGGCCTGTGGGAAGCAGGCACTGCTGCAGGCTTGGCAAAATACCTAAGTCTGAAAATACATAAAGAAATGAACTTTGAGGGAGCTGAGCCATTCCCATATTCTGGCCATGGCAGGAAATATCTGCTGTCTCTTTGCTGTTCAGTACAGCTTTAATATACACAGCTAGAGCTGGAAGATCTGGGGGTTTTGTGGTTTTTTGGTTTTGCTTGTTTGTTTGCTTTTTTTGTGCCTGGTAATGCAAAACAATTGTCAGCACCATTTAGCCATCAAGTTCAGCTGAGATGATGACAATAGAGAAACCAAGTCTGATGAAATCTGTCCCAGATTATGATATTGACACCATAATTTGTGTTTGTAATCTCTGGATACAGAAAATTTTGTATATTTTACTGGAGGTCCCTGTCTGTTCTTTCCTACACTTTCAGTACTTGAGTGAACTAGATATGGGGATGACAGTAATGTGGCAGGCAACAAGGGCAGGTTGGGAAGTGACACCAGCCATGCATGTGGAGGTATGAACAAGGGAGAGCACAATGTGAAACCCCACATTTTTTAGCCTACCCATAAGTGTAACTAAGGGAAAACCCCACAAAAAATGCTGCTGAATATTTCAAAAACAGCAGCATGGTTGGGGTGTGATTAGGATGGCACACAGATGCCTTTTGGTTTGGTCCTACTGGCATTATTTGGGAAAAAAACCCCAAACTTAGTCAACAGGATATCTGCTGAGCTCATGTGGCTTGTTTGGTTTGTAAGAGGAGATTCCTGTCCCTTTGTAAACTGGGGAGCCACCAGCACCAGTACTGCTGTGAGGAGTGATGCTGATCTCTCAGGGGGCTGCTGATCTCTCTCAGGCTGTAACTGGGTGCTGCAGAGGTGCAGTTGTGCCCCTAAGGTCACACTTTTGTGCATTCCATGACTTGAGTGGCATTAAAGCCTCAGTCTGGCAGGTCTTTATCCCTTTTATGAAGCTGTAACTTACAGTCTCAGACCAGTCTGCCTCTGTCTTCACCTGCAAGCATCAGCACAAAGCTGCCTGTCCTGCTGCCTCTTACCAGAACCCCTGGCACATTCCTGTTGCTGATGTCTCCCTGCCTTTGGGTCGAGGGGTCCCACTGCCACCCCTCCAGGTCTTTGACATCTCCCTTTTAAGGCCTACTTTTCAGAAGCTCCCAAAATATTCATAACTGGAAAACTCTTTTGTGTATGTTTGGCTGAGGATGCCTTTGGGAACATAATGGGTCACAGAAGCATGAAACAATTTGTGTTGGAAAAGACCTTTCAGATTGTTGAGTTCAACAGTTATTAATTCTGTTATGTCAATAATCCTGGAGAACGTTTGAAATGCAGCTTTGACTCCAGGTAAAGGATTGTTGGATTGGATAGCATTAGGTTATATTCCAGTGTAACAGAGAGCACAGCATAAAGACATTTCCTAAAGATATGCAAAAAAAATCCAAACCAAAAGAAAAGGTCAGTCAGTACTTTCATTTCTCGACCTGTCTACTGAGAGGTCTGGAGAATTACTTGCTCTCCTTAAACAGTGTGTTCAGTTCCTTTGCAATGGACAGTGTCATGAGCAAAACATGAACTCTTAGTTCTTCTCACTAATGCATGTTATTCAGGCAAAAATACAGAACTCCAGTAGTCAGCCTGGGGTCTGGAGCTGCTTTGGGTATGAAGCAGCTGAGGAAAGGTCACTTGATACAATAACAGATGGTTTCCTGTGGACTTCCAGCTCTTTGCTAAGTATCAAAATTCTGCCTTTGATGAGACATGAGATTACTGACTGTATGACTTGGTTTGTTATCAGAATTAGAATACTGTCATGCTTCATTTATGAGTATTTGCATAAATCAACACATCTCCTTCTTTAATAGGATGTACAATGCTAAGATCTTAACTTAGGCTAGAGTTGCTTCTTTCCTCATATTTTATGGAGCACATGGACTTGATTTTTAAATTTTTAATTCTAACACATCTTATTAAACGTGCAGGCATAGAGAAGCACCACCAGTCAAAGACATCATTATTATATGCATGGAGGGTTATCTTCTGCCTTTCTACCCTCATCATTCATTAATGATGCACAGAGGCTTGTCATTTGTCTTTTCAATTCTTTGATTTTATTTTATTGCTCATATTTTATGACACATGGAGGGCTCTGTAGGAAGCATTCATCATCAGCTTTACACATCTATGGAAATATCATCTCTGTTAGTCCAGGAAAAGGTACCTTTTGTTCTCTTTGTATTTTGCCTCTGAACTTGGTCTAACATCACTCTCTCGTTGGTGCTGTTTCTTGCAGCCCTTAAGTTTCTAAGGAAATTACTGACACAGCTCTGCTGTCTGCTGAGAAAGCAGCTGACCCATACAGTGGAATGAATGCATGGGGTTTACTCACCTTTATCTCATTTCACAGCTGCTCTATGAAACCCCACTCACATCAGGGGCAGTCATTGGAACATCACTTGTAACTCCAGTTTGCCATTCAGATAGTGGCCCTAGATATGATTAAGATGCTGCTTAGTCTTTGTAAAACTGCCAGACAGATGTCTCCTGCCAACTGTGTTGGGTGTCTTTGTAAGGCAAGCTGTGGTCCACTGGGACCAGTGAGGAGACTATTAAAGCAGTTCTGACTTCTACATGTCACTTTGGAAAGCCCCCCAAGATACTCTGATCAGAGTCTTTGGAGTGTTTTAAGTTTTTCAAATTCAGTTTAAAGAGCTTAATCAAACTTTCTGACACAACTGGCACACATTAACATTTTTCAACTGTAAACACAAACCAAGGAATTTCTAATTGCCAGTAATTAAAGAGTGTGGTTGGTTTTGAAATGCTTTCTTATTGAAGGAGTCTGAAGTGGTACAGCTCCCTAGTGATGTTCCCAAGGAGACAGAGGCCTGCCTGAGGCTGCCTTGCTGCCTCTCTAAAGGTAATAGGGAAAAAATTGGGCTGTGTACTCATCTTGCATAAACATTTGAGTTGGGACTACTGTTGTGTGTCCACAGAAAAAATGTAGATGGATAACTCCTTTTTATTAAAAAAATAATTAATTCACTGTGCCAAATATCACTTACTGCCTGATATGACATTTAAAAGGACTCTGGTGTGCATCTTTTTTTTCTGAAATGGTTCAAGAGCTCAGAAACACAAACTCATACTGTCCCAGCAGGATGTGGGTGGCTTCCACTGCTTTATTGAAAACATTTACGAATGAAATGTTCTTTGGACTAGAGCTAAGCCTGAATTAGTCTGAAAAGATCCAGAGACCTAGCAGTTAGGGGCCAAGTTATATGCATTTCCTCAGAGCTCTTTGGAGCTCACAGAGAGCCAGTCCTTCTCCAATGCTTCTGTGCTTTATCCAAACACTGACTATGAGAAGCAGGGCTGGAAGGTCTCCTGGGAAATATGATATACTAGAACTGTCTCAGTTTCCTCTGGAGCATCTGGGGCTAATGACTGCTAAGAGGAATTTGATAGGAGGCATAGCCTAATCTAATATGGTAATTCCTAGATTTTCGTGATAGCTTGATGCTTGACAAAATCCACTGCTGCTTTTCCCTTCCATGTGCTCACAGAAGATTCTTGCATAATCTATCTTAAAAAAAAAACCAGCAGGGCTGCTGAGCCATGGCTTGGCAGTCCATCCTCTGGGGATACACTTGCAAGTATTTTTGTTTCTCAGAGTGGTATTTCTGGTGGCCACATCACAATTCACTTTTCAAGTGCTTGTCTTTTATTATCTCTCACAGGATTTCTTGATCTTCCTGTCTCTTCTAGTCAGTTCAAAAATACTGTAAGAGCAGCCTTTATTGTGGTATTCTGGCCCTTCTGTTTTCAGTTTCAACTATAGTGAGGAAGCCCAGAAGGAAAAAATGCCCCTTTTTTTTTTGTCCCTTGTAAGAGTTTAACCATTTGGAGCCTGAATTGGTTCAGTAAGTGTAGAATGGGATGATGTTTCTTACTCTGAAAATTCAAACTAAAAAAAAAAAAAAATAAAAAGTAGAGATAATCTAAACTTTCTGCCTTCACACCAACATAAAATTAATACAAAATGTAGATTTCATTAAACTGTGCCACTGCAGTGCTAGCAATCCAGTAATAGGACCAGTAACACTTTCAGAGGCTGAGCAGTCAGTAAGTGCACCCTCCTTTGGATTACTGTCCTGCATGTGTGGAGAATGGGTGAGAACATGAGAAAATGTTAGGCAAGGGGCACTGTGGAGCCATGTGGATTGGATTCCTTATCTGCCATCTTTGATCTCTGCTGCTCCAGGCCAAAGGGTTGTGGTACAGCAGAAGCACTGCAGTAAATGTGGCCAGGACTGGGATTGCTTCCCCTGGATGTGCCTTGTTTCCTGTGGATCCACGTGTGTGCCAATGAAATGAATAAAAGTGTTAAACACTGCTCTGACATTCTGAAAATGGAAGAGAGAGTGGTTTACCAAGAAGATTGGGTTTATAACTAATTACTTAGAGGGGAAGTGTGTTGGAGGATTAAAGCTGTTAAATTGCAGTTACTTAATTACCCTGTCAGTCATTTAACATTCCTTGAGGATCTGTACTCCAGAGTGTCCATCTACTGCACGGTCACCTTATCAACAGGAGAGATAAACTGAGCACGTTTCCATGCAACATGGATTAGAAAAGGACAAGAATCAGACAAAGAATCAACAAAGCATTTATTGCCTAGTAAAAAGAATTGATGCAGAACTTTTATTCTTTTTTTTTTTAATTTGTATTTTATTTTACATTCTTTAAACAAGGGAGCATGAGTCTGGAGTTCTTTACAATGCAGGATCAGCTCTACTCTGGTAGTGGAGGACAGAATCTGCAGTACTTTGGGTATGGTGATAAAATGACTCAGGTGTTAGCAATTTTTATGCTTCCTCTAGAAGACTTTCACAGCTGCATAAACATTATCAGAGGATTTCTTCCTGCTGTGCTTTCATTCAGAGCAGAAGGGAGAAGGATTGTGGTCCCTCTCATTCAGTAGGGCAGAAACATACTGAGTTTATTGGGAAACATCCTGAAGGGGTTTGGAGGGGAAAAGGAAAAAGCTTAAATGGGTAGGAGACAAAATGTGTGCTGAGGATTTGGACTTTAAAACTAAACTGGACAGTAGGAGAATGAGAGTAAAATGTCCATTGTCCTGAAGGCAGCTGCAAACTTCAGACAGATTGCAATTATGGGATAGTGATGTTTTCATTTATGCTTCTGCTTCCAAATCCCAGGCAGAATCCATTGAGTGGAAACAACAAATACTCAGCTTGTAGTCAATCAAATTGCTTTTAAAACAATGAAGTACTGGAACACCAGAGCTTTAAATGTCCTGCTTAGAGCTTTAGCACAGGATTTTTCAAATTCCAACTCTGACACTTGGAAGTCCAGACCAGAGTTTCCCCACTAGCCTCCTAGAAACCCATGGAGTAATTTCCCAGGGATTTACTCAGGAAGTGGCCATGCATCTGCCTCAGCGCTGCATGGACAGGTTGTAGCTTCAGGGCTGGAAGCAAGCCCCTGAAAGTCTGAGCAAATTACTAGAAATATGGGATTACATGGGCTTCATAAAACTGTCTTGCAACCAGGATCCAGGGGGTGTCTGCCCTGCTTTCTCTCATATTCCAGGGTAATGAAAATTTTCCACTCATAGTGTTTTAATGAGGATAATTACACACACTTGCTGTATTTAGTGTTTGATGCTCTGACTTCCCATCTCATGTTTGCAAAGCCACAAATTAGGATGCTATTTTTAGATGGAGACACTCTCTTGGATTCCTGCTGAGTATAAATATTTATACAGATAAGGAGCCCAAATAATTCAAGAATGTTAAATTCATCTAAATACTTTCAACACATGGGTGAAGTTGGCAAGTAATAAAGGTTATCTCTGTTGTTTTACAACAGAATTTGCTGAAGTTTCAGTTAATATATATTTCCAGGCTTGTATTTATTCAGAGATCATCTAAACTAATGGCAGAAACAGAGACATTCTAAAGATTTGGCATTGTCATCTGTTTTGGTCTTCTGTATCGGTGCCAGGCAGTTTGCTCTCTGCAGGCAGCAAGTGCTAATGAAGGCATCACAAATGTCTGAAGGGACACTAAGAGCTATCAAAGTTTGTTACAGCCAGCTGTGAGTGAGGCACTCGTGCAGAAGGCATTACCTGGACAGTGTGTTAGTGAGCAGCATTAATGCATCCACTCTGGAGGTACCTGTGTAGCCTTTCTCCTGGAAAGTTCCCTTGCTGAAGTGTCAGGAGAAAGGAACCATGCTAAGTGTTGTCAGACTTGCTAAGTGTGCAAGGGATTGTGACACAGGGAAATAATGCTAAAGATTTGTTCTCCTTGTTCCAAACCTAAAATGAATCCAAGGCAAACACGACCTGACTCCCCTTAGACTGACAGCAGAAATACTTATGGAGATCCATGCAGATGCTGTACACAGAGAAGGAAACAATCTGGAGGGCAGCTAGTGCTGCCCCTCAGTTTGGCAAGCTCTCTTGTGCCCCAAGTGCTACGTTGGTACTCTGTGCTTCCTCTGAGTGTGCTCAATACCACTCACTGAGCCAGGAGAAGATCTGAGAGCAATGGCCTGTCAGAACTGCCAAGTAGGCTCTGTTTTCTTAGGTGCTTGAGTTGCTGGTTAAGAGCATGTGGTGATGAAAACTCTTTTGCTACAGGTCTGTGAACTCTTGGGCAAAAAAATTATGAACAACCTCAAAATAACAATGTTGGGGGGGGATTTGTAACTGTCTGTTGTTCACTTGCATTAAGCAGTGAAATACAACCTCTGCAGCTGGTGTTCCCAGCCCACAGATCAGGTAGAAATGTTAATGTCAATTAACATGCATACAGTCATGGTGAATAATGCCAGATCTGTTCCTAACTCGACTACTAAGCCTGTTGAGTTCATACTAAACTTACTGTGTTCAGAGATCAATCCATTGCTGTCAAAGTGGTCTGAAGGCATCCTCCAGCTCTGGTGGCCCCTGAACCACAGATTCTTAGAAACTTCTAAAATTTATACATGGAAAAGTCGTGCTAAAGGCTTATTGTCTCATGTTCTTCTCATGCCTGACCTGCAGGGACAGCCCCAACAGAGATAGATGTGACATTTTCTTTGAACTACTACAGCCCTTCTCATGTTCTTAAGGCACCCTCTACACTTAACCTTTGGTCCCAGAAGAAATGTGAATACCAGGGTAGAAAACCAGGAAATGCCTGTTGGCATGAATTTAGGAACGTTTAAATGTGCGCCCCAGAGAATGTAATTGGGAGTGACACCACTCTGGAGAGAGATTCAGTTTCTCACACGTAGCAGAAGCCCACCACACCAGTCTTTTTAGAGCAAGATCATTTGCTGTTGTACAAATCTGTGAATTGGAAGCAGACCTGAAAGGACAGGTATCCCACACTGTAGTGGTGCAAGAGAAGCATTCTGCACTAAGCAGGCCCCTTCAGGCTGGCTTACAGGGTTAGCCTTTCAGAGGACACTGAGATTTCCAGTTGGAGTGGCTTCCTCACACACTCTGAGGGAGAGCCTTGTACAACATCTGTGTCCAACTCTGCTGCATTCCCTGGCTCGAGGCAGAGGGGCAACACGAGAGAGAAACTCCAAGTTTTTGCACATACTAACAGTTGTTAAGTAGGATCTTCTTATTCTATGGAAATGTGAAGAACAGTCCAACTTTGTCCTGAACAGTTGTCCAAAACTGAATGTTTGGATTTTGAGCTCCTCAAAACATGCGTTTTATGTCTGCATTTATCTTCAAAATGCCTTTAAGAACCCTGTTAAAAAATGCAAACATTTATAACCTCCAGCCATTCCAGTGGTGCTTGTTTAACCATGAACAAAACATTCCTTCCCCATCCCTCATTCTGATCCCTATCCTTTTCCAACTTCTCATTCAGACATTAAGGAGTGATGGCATTTTCAGGTCTTCCATGGTAATAAAGGTTCTTTATGACTCTTCTACCATATAAGGTCAGTGAAATTAATGGACAACATGGGTAAGAGAGGAGTGAAACAAAGGCTTGGCTTGCTGCTTGTGAGAGAAAAGCCAGCAGATGAACTCTAGGTGTGCAGCACAATGATGATCCCACTAGGTTTTGTGCTGTCAGGTACTATTTAGGATGCAACATCAAAGAGAAAAGGAGCAGTCACCACAAACAGATGATTATAAAGTTGTTTTATAACTGCCTAGCATAGCTTTTAGCAAATTAGTGAGAGATACTTTCCCGTAATGCTTGGTGACACACGCTCAAAACCCCCAGTACATCTGATTTCTAAGGCTTCAAATGATGGCATGTGTTTCTCTGCCATCCAGAATATAAATAAATATGAAAATACCTCTTTATCTAATACTGATTAGGTCTCAGTTCTGAGCAATATGGAGGAGATTAAAGCCTGATGCTTCTGTGTACAGCCTAAGGCACTCTCGCAGTGGGAGGAACAGCGGTCCCCTTGTTCCATGTTCTGTTCCAAATTCCATAAATGTCTCTGTCGCTGCTGTCACCTGCTACCATGTAAAGATCAGTCTAGTTCTCCATGTCAACTTTGTTAAGTGCTTGTTCTTATTAGCCTGAACAGTGACAATTTGTTATTGCGGGCTGCTCTGGGATGTTTCCCTCTCCAGCAGTACATTGTTTGCCAAATCTACATGTTACTGCATTTGTCTGTGCAGAGCACACTGCCTGGGAGGATAAAGCTAGGGGTTTAAACTTGAACACTTTGTAGCTGTAGGCCAAATTCTGTTTCCAGTTACATCTGATCAGATCAAGGCTAACATTTAGTCGTGTCATACAAATACCCCAACTCCTTCATTTACATCAGGATAATTGCAGGCAGAGTGGATCACTCAGCCTCAGATGTCTTGTTTATTGAAATGTAACAAAGCATCTTTTGTGTTAGTTTGATTTGTAGGATTTCATATAAGCATTAAAACCACCTAGGTGTTTTGAGCTTCACTGAAGTCACTTAAGAAAGCAAGAAAATTATTTTCAGGGTAAGGGATAGTAGGGCCATTTGATGGAACAAACTGAACACTTTTGGAGTCACTTCTGTCATTGGAAGCCTACGGCAGCTGCATTCCTAGCAATGAATTTTGGCAAGGTGCATGAAACCGGACCAGGCAACGTCCCAGAGGCAATACAGAGGCTTTATATCTCCTAGAACATTCTGTTGTGCTGTTTGCAATGCATCCTTAGCCTTCAGAGTGGGGGAGTGAGATGTACTTAAAATCTCCACGCCTCCTTTTGCTATGCAGTACTCTGGAGAAATGGAACAATTCTCTTACAAAGCAACGAAGCACTGATTTAAGCAAACAAGACATGTGCAAAGCAATGGTGACCAGGAACTGAACTGCACAAATGACTCGAGTTCCTGGCCTTTCCTGTGGTGGCTGAGAGGCTTCTGACTTAGAGCTGTGCAGTCCTCTCAGGCAGGCCCATCCTTCCCTAAACGAATTGCTGCAGGAGGTCTCCATAAGTAAATACATTGACAGACACGTCTTCAGCTGGTGTAACTCAAAATGAACTCTTTAAAATCAATGGGAATTGAAATCACTTGTGCCACCTAAATTAGCAGCTGAAATCACAGGAGAAATAATGCTGCAAATCATTCTTCATGGAAAAAAAAAAAGCAAGAAAAATCCCCAGCCAGCTCTCCTATGATGCTTTTCTATATTTAGACTTCTAAAAATGTGTTTTAGAAGGTTAATTGTGGCCTTTTCCCAGTTTGGGCAAGTTAACCCACTTTTAGTACATCAGAGCACATGATATGACCTTTGGGATTTTTTTGCATCTTTTATTAGTGTTGCTGAGCCCCTAATAATTGATTATTCAGATTTTATGTAATAGTCTGTGCAATTTCTGTTACCTGTATAATACCTTAGCAGTTTTTGCATTTTCCATGTGAATCTATTTGGATTTGCACAAAAATCACTGCAATTTTATTACTGATCTGCATGTCAGAGGAGTTTAAGTGGCTATGATATGCCCTGACAGGTCTTGTAGGTATTTTTTTCTTTTTAACGAAAGATTGTATATTCAAAAAGGAAAAATGGGGAGTAGAAAAAAAAAGATTAATTTGTCAAATGGCCATATCCAGTAAGGAAATCTGAATATTTCTTAGCAAGTGAAACTAAGCTCTAGATATAGCTGCCTACATATACAATCAGAGGAAGAAAAGTCAATAATTAAATTTGGTCCTAATAATTAATGAGAAATTTAAACCCTTTTGAGTTGATAACATGGAGGTGTGGTCGAGGCTCTGGTTAATGCAGACCAGCCCTGTGCCACAGCCTGTGGAGCAGTTCCTGGCCCTGCACCAGCTGCAGCTCGAGGTGGCAGCATCTGTGCCCTGCAGTTGTGCTCTGCAGTGTGTGGTGGGAGGCAGAGACAGGATTTCATTTGGAAGGAATGTCCTGGTGGGAAGCAGCCTTTGGGCAGTGTGTGACAAATGTCTGGTGAAACAAACTGCCCACGCTTGCCAAAGGGGCACAGCAATGTGGGGTACCCTGCAAAGTGAGCAAGTGTTAAGGGTTGTGTTATCAACAGCAGCAAAAAAAGTGGGGGGGGGAATGAAATTGGCACATTGACACATTGCCATGGCTGTTCATGTGTGAAGGGGATAGAGGAATTGACTTTATAATACTTATAATATAATGTATTTTCGGTAATTGGCCAGTAGAACCACATTTAATTATTTTTATTTCTTTCTGAAATTTAGGTCAGTGCCTGATGTTTTGGTGTCCTGTAATAGACACACTAAACTTTGGCTCTGCTTAATGTCAAGTCCAAATGTTGTGATTTAGACTTGTTCTTGGGCTTCTGGAGTTTATTTCAGCCCAGCAGACAATTCATGTCAGATGGAACTTTTCCTGGTGTAAAACTAGTGGGATAGAGGGATTGAGTTTATCTGCAGAACTATTTTATATGTATCCCTGATTTTAAAGTCAGGTCATCTTTAAATATTTTATACAACACAGAGGAAAATATTTGTCATAGTTATTGTAATGGAAGTCAAAGTTTAGAGGGCTCTATGCTGGAATGTTATTACTTCCAGCAGTAGATGCTGCTTATGTGCCTCTCTTTCAAAAAGCTATTACAGCAGATATGAGGGCATTTTAAACTTAAGGTATTTCATGGTATAAACTGGGCAGCTCAAATGGGAATGCTATTGAAGAAACACTGCAGAGTGCAATGCTCACCACGGGAACCAGTACTTTGAAATCCCAGGCTGAAGGACCTTATATAGCTACAGCCTTGTTTGAGTAAATATGTATGGTCCACAGTTGTTTTCTGTGGGGTATTTTTCTGTGACCTTCAAACAGCCTTTCTGTGTATTTATTTTCTCTTTAAAAGCAAAAAGCTTTTGTGTGAACTTGTTTTAAAATGAAAAAAAAAAAAAATCTAAGTAGAATGTGCTTGAAATGCTGCAAGGCAGCAGTTTCTCCTTTGCTCTTGTCATGGTGGTTGGTTTCTGTTCCAAAAACCTCTTGATACCAAATGCAGGCAGGCAGGTAAGTGCTGAATGGGAGGAAGAAATAGTGTTGGGGCTTTGCTGTTTGCTGTGGAGTTTCCTGCTAGCACAGCACAGAATGTCTACGGCTTGGCAGGTCTGTGCAGTGTTATTTAACACATCATAAATGCTCCAAAGTGCCCTTCCTAAGGTCAGATATCTGCAGTCAACTCCAGAGTTATTCACAAACACGAAAGAATGAGCATGAAAAACCAAAGGCTTGTTTTTAAAGTGCCTTAGTAGCTCCAGTGAGTTGTAACTCCTGGTAACTGTGATGCACTCTTGCTTTGGGGGCCGGATTAACTCTGGTAGGAGCAGCTCTCCTGGTTTTCAGTTTGCCCTCTGGGTACAGACAGTACAAGTGTTCACGGATCTTGGACTGGGTGCTGGTTTGGATGCTGTGTTTTAAGTGGTGGCTGATCATTTGTGTAATTAGTGAGTGGCTGTAAGACTTGGACTCCCTGAGGCAGTGGCACTGCTGCAGGTACAGCTGGGAGGGCAGCAGGATGGGCACAGTCCCAAACATGGCAGGGAAACCGTTTTATGAGCAGCCTGCTCTCACTCTCCTACTCTTATCTTCAGGCTTCACCAATAACTGTAAACAGCCTGACTAGAAAAACAGCAGAGTTTTGGGAAGGCTTTTGTTCTCATGTGTGAGGGTGGTCAGGCATCATGATATTATTTAAAAGAGTACTTAGACTTGCTTGTCCTAAAGAAGTTTGTGGGATTTCACTTCTTACCAGGATCAGGATTTGCAGTGTGAACATCTCGTTCTTCAGATTGTCTCCATGTGGGACACCTGACTCCCCCCCAGCAAAAAAACAACCATCAAAACCCCCAGGTGCCACGTCAGTGACACTGTGAACCACTGTGAGGTTCTCTATGGACATGGGGCTCTGGAGGAGCCATCTCTGAGCAAGGGAAAGACAGGGAGTGGCATTTAAAGCTCAGTGAGAGTCAAGGAGCATTGCAACCCTCGTGCACTTGGGCAGAAGTGCCACAGGGGATGCTCCTTCACGTTGAGTTGGCTCCACGTGACCGAGACCCTTAATGGGTCTGGTGGAGCTCTCGTTATACTGTGGCAAACACCTCTGCTCGCTGCTCCCACACAGAGGGAGGATGGCAATGCTGAGCTGCCCTCCCTCTCTTTGCCAGGCTCGTGCTTTGTCCTTAATTACCTGAACCATGCTGAAGGCTTCATTAGAGTTTGACAAGTCAGCTTTATCCTGAAGGGAAGGGAAAGGAGATGGCTTCCTGCTGGTTCTCAAAATTGTGTCCACATGGGAGAGACATCTTGAAGAGGGAAGAAAACTGCTGTAAAATATTTCTCAAGTTGGTCTTCCTGTGTGATATTGCCTAATTGAATCCTACCATAAAAAGTGACTGGTTAGGGCATCTTTGAATTACCAAATGAGTTTCTTTGGTATTCTGAGAATTCTCAGCTGAAATGACATCATGTTAAATTGTGATGTGCCAGGGCTAAAAGACAAGGGCAGGCTGCAACTTTCCCCCTTTTTTATGATTAAAGAAATCAAGGTCATCTAAATGAATTCAGGGAATTTATTATAACAAAGAGGGACATCAAAGCATAGCATAACTTTGTCTTCACAGCATTTGTAAAATCCGATATTAGTCATTCAACTTGAGGAATAAAATTTGATGTGTGCACATGTCAATGCTGTAATCCCTCAATCGACATCATGAAGCTGAGCTTTTTCAGTGTTTGATTGAAGGTTAACTGCACAAGTTTCACTTTTTTCCTATATTAACTCATTTTTTTTCTTTGCACATCCTCTAGGGCTTTCACTAATGACATGTTTCAAAGTATTTAACAAACCCTCAAACAAATAAAGTATCAAACTGGCAGATCTGGTCAAATTCTAGAAAGACACTTGAAGCAGCTGAAGACCCTATTGCCTCTAGTTTTATTTTATTGACCTACAGAAGAGAATGAAATATTTTGAGATCTTTAGGGGATATTTTTAAAGATGCTTCTGCTGCTTCTATGGGGGATAAATACATTTTCTTTTGGGAGTCCCTGTTGAAATCCACTGGAGTCTGGCTTTCAAATGCAGTTGGACAAAGTGGTGGCATAGGAACTATGTGCAGAAAATGCTGGAATACATAGATTACAAAATAATTTGGGAACAAGGAAGAAGTTTGGCTTCAGTGCTGCTTGTTCTGGCTAGTGGAAGATTTTCTGTTCAGAAATTCATGCTGACTGGAGGTTGCAGTATGTACCTTTATAGGAGTTGTGTTCCACAGCAGGATTATGAAAGGATTTGTGGGCATGGGAGAACTAGTTTGGGTCCAGCTCGTTTAAGAGGTCATACACTGTGTTCTACTCAATAGTAGGACTGCACTTTGCTCTAAAACTATTCCCTTTTGGAAGGGCTGTTTTATACTTGAAAGGAGTGCTTTGGGCCTCCTGTGAAATACACACTACTGTTCCTGTAAATCTGAAGGAGAAAAGAAACCCTCAAGTCCTAAGCTCTATTTCTGCTGGGCAGGTATTATAGAACTCCCAATTTCTCCTGTCCTGTTGCTTCTTTACTTGTATTTGATAGTGGTTTTCTTTTCTTTCCGTTTTGTTCTTTTTTTTTCCTATACTAATCCCTTCTCCCTCTCAAGAAAATTCCAACATTTTTCTTTCTGATGTTGTCAAGAGGATGCAGGGCCTGTAGTAGGCAGATAATGGAACCAGTCTTGCAAGAGACTGTGAAGCACCTCCATACTTGACCACTGCATGTAAGGGAGGAGTGTTGTAAAAAATCTAGTAGCCTTAAATAGGGATTTTAAGTTAAATTTTAAAGGAGTGAAGTCAACTGGATTTATCAGTTTGTATACTTGAGTCACATCAGAGGAGTCACTGCCTCCTTTGGATAGATGCAGGCTTGAAAGAATATGGGACTGATCCCTTTAAGTCCATTGATTCCTCTCCCAAAAGTTTGACTTTGGACTACAGTGAGTGAAATATTTTACCCATGGAAACATTATAGAAGCAATCTCTTAGTTACCAAACCACCCTATCACTGCTCTGAAACCAGGAATCATTTAGCAGCACAGTTTATTAGAAGGTCAAACATCTCATGAAGCCTTTATTACTTCCAGTATTTATATGACTAAATCAATTTTTATTGTTCCTTGATTTCCTTCCGAAATTTAAGGACTTGGTAATTTACAGGTTCAGCTTAAAGAGCCATGATGAGATCACAAATGTATCTGCAAAGCCACTCATGGAGTGGTTTAGGGTTTTGGCTTTGCTTAAAGGATTAATCTTTTGCAAGGTGTTCATCTACTGGGATGACAGGTGAATATCTGATATAAAGGTATGAGAACAAACGTTTAGGATTCCTATTTGAAAGACATCAATATCTTTGATCTTCCAGAATAACTTGGTAATTTTCTGTAGTCTGTCTAATATTCTTTCTCATAGAGTTAGCCACAACCAGGAAGAGAAACTGAAGACAGTAATTTGCTAGACAGTTTTGAACTGCAAGTAAGGTCTGGTTCAAATTTGGATCAAAATTTTAGATTTTTCATCCTTGTTCTCTTTTTTTGAAATAAGCAATGAGTTTCAAAGACCACTTGTTTTGAAATGAACAGAGATTAGGGTGTGATCTAAAGTTTTTGCAGGAAAATCAGAGTGATCTGTGATCAATGTGTGGGGTAGAACGATGGTTAAGGTTCCTTGAGTATCTGCCTAGGTTTGTTGGTTTGTTTTTTTTGAAGTAATAAAATAAATGTAAAACCTGAAAGATTTGAATGTATGTGTTCAGAAAAAGCTGCAGTGAGTCTCCTCTTGTGGTGGGACAGGAAAATTCCTCACTCTGTGGATAACCAGAAACCCTGAAATCTTAGAAATGGATAAGACTTAGTAGTGGGAAGTGCAAGGTGTATTTACAGCTGAATTTCAGGAGTTTTCCCTATGCACTTAGGTATCTCAGTGACCACCAGATTAGTGATACCTGGCCATCTTTGATGCACATTTAGTCTGTCTGATTAATTCTTTATGTGGTGTCCAGTGCAATATTTTCCTGAATTTATGAAAAATGGAGAAACTTGGTTGTTGTAGAACCAATTCTTGTCAGGATGAAGATAAGGAAAAGCATGAGATGGTAATTATCTTAGGGTCTTTTCCAGATGATTTCAGAAATTCTCTATAAGTCTTCATCAAAACTATTGCTGCTTTATGGAAACATATCCAGTGCTGCAGATCTCCTAGGAATGAGACTCACTTGAGTGTCTGTTTAGACAAGCCTGTGCCTTCAGGTGCAGCCTAAAGCAAAAATCACTTAAGTGAGCTGCATTGGACCTCCCAAATGTGGTACTTCCTTCTCACTCTCAGAAGCAACTATGCAGCTCAGGAGATAGCTAATATATATTTTAAATAGGTGTGTATATGTATTTTACTAACTCTTCAGAAGCACATACTTTTCTTCTGTATTATAGAAAACCAAAATTAGGTAATTTTGCCTGTGATTTGAAAACATGCAGTGGTTAATGATCACTGCACTGGCTGGGGTCATGGGATGGAATTGGAAATACCATGGGTATGTCATTGCAGAAGTAAAGGGAATAAGGGAGGAACTGACACTCCCCAAAACCCTTCATTAAATGCCTATTCATGAAGACAAGTGAAGGCCCAAATCCTCTTATTTGCAACTGATTTTCTAGAGTTGAATTGGGTTTTTTCTTAAACTACAGTTTCTTCCATTCTTAACAGTTGCCTCGTGTCCTCTGGCCAAGAAGCCAATGTGTTCTGGAGTTCTGAATGTGTACAACGATGTTTTTGTTGGCCTGGGGTATTTTTACTCTTGTAAGGATTTCTTCAAGGCTGGCCCAGTCTCTGAAGGGCTGTGCAGTGCTGTTTCAGCGTCTCAGTGAAAGTTGTGTGTGATGAAGCTGAGGCCACACCCTTTGTGCACATTTTGGGGCTGGCAGCCCCTCTTCTGTCACTCCCAGCTCTGAACCTCATCACTGACGTGGGAGCACTCGCCTCCACTCGCTGCTCCAGCTGTCCCTGCAGCAGCCTTCAGTTTGCAAACTGTCAAACCTTTGCACAAAATTACATTTTATTTCTTTGATATTATACTGAAACTATTTCACATCTTCCACTGAGTGCTATGTTTTTAGGTTTTTGGGTGTTTTTTTTTTTTTTTTTTTTTTTTTTTTTTTTTTTTTTTTTTGCTTTTGGTTAAAATGACTTGTTTTAGAAGTGGAATTGGGTTTTCTGCTGCAAAATGCAGCTACCTTTTGTAATGAAGCCTTATCAGAGCAGCAGACTGCTGTGTCCTTGCCTGAGTCTTAGTTTTTGGCTGGGACACACCTTGGGTGGGGCATTCATGGACTTGTACTCTAAGCTTTTAAAGGATTTGACAAATATGACATCAAATATGTGGGGCCAAACTGCTGGTTGAGTTAGAGTTGTCAAAAGGGCAGCTTTTGGTGAGTAGCTTGTGGTAAATCAGGGTATAGTTACCTAACATGAACAGCTTAGTAGCACTTGACCGATTGTAGGCTTTCCTTTCAGTAAGATTTATTTCAAACTGTTTTAATATCTGATTCATATTTTTTAATTGATGAAATTCAGAAGCTAAAAGTAAAAAAACCACTGTTTATTGTAGTAAGACAGAATCTGTTAAGCAGCAACGACTTTAAAAGGTTTGTTTTTTTTTTTTTTTTTGTGTTTTTAAAAAAACAAAACCTATTTACT
>VZRX01017854.1:68706-123502 GCA_013398075.1 Notiomystis cincta | reverse complement strand
GTTGATGTTAAACAAAACAAGCCATTTTATCCTCCTCACAGCTTTGGTTTAGACTTGTCATAAAGACCCACTCTGAATTCAGTTTTGCTCTCCAAATGTAGGCAACTTTTTTTGTTAAATCTCATGCTTTTCTAAAATAAGAAAAGTTATATTAGATATGCTGTGCACACTTGCCTGGAGCCAGAGCAACTTTTTTGTAGGCTGGGTATAACCCTCCAGGTTTGTAGACTGTGCTAATAGGAAATGACAGCTTGGTTTGAAGTGCCCTCTAGTGACAAATGGGATTTCGGATGAGGCAGCCGAGATAAAGCCAGCTAGAAGGAAAGCAGGCTTCACAGCCAGGTCACCCCTGGAGAATGATCACTATTGTCCTGGTTTATTAATTCCTGTTCTGGCAGCACACAGAGGAAGTCAGGATGGGGTAATACTCGCCAGGTGTTCTTCCAGTGAAGTTTGTGGATGTGAGGAAGTAACCTGAAAAGAAGGTCCTAAAGAAATTTGTGCAGCTAGAACCAATCAGAGTGTAACCTCTGAGCAGCTGCAGGTGCAAAGGTTTCTCAGAGCCATGTTCTGACTGTTATTGAGGAAGTTGTTTTTAAGTAAAAGCTACAGCTGTCAACTTCAGGAATTTGTGTTCTCTGAACTTTTGGATGTATCTACTTTGTTTTGCATGTGAAATTTGACATCAGACTGGGAAGGCGAAGCGTGGCACTGCAGCAGTGGAGCAGCTCCCAAGCTCCTGCAAAGCCAGGCAGGAATTGTGCTGAGGGTGAGCCTAAAGCCAGAGCACGTTTCCCTCTGGTGCCACGTCTGGAAAGCCAGCACTGAACTGTCACAGGATGGACTTCACCACCTGTGCAGAATTAAGTGTGATTTCAGAACTGTTTAATGAGTGTGCTTTGTCTGAGAAATGACCCCAGTGAATTAAATAGACTGGAGTGGAGAGAGACAAGTTTGCTCTGCATCCACATCTGAGCTCCAGGTTTATCTCCTGATTTCTACTCCTTTTCAGTTTGTCTCTTCTCAGGGGTGCAGCTTTAAGGTGGTTACTCATGAAAATCTGTCCTTCCAGCCACTGCATGCATGCATAGGGAAAGCACATATAGCAGTGCCAGGGAACAGTAAAATAAAATTATCCTCACCTGTCATTACAGGGATGCTGAGGGCCCCATTTTCCTCTTCTAGTAACTGTCAGTGCAATAAAATATTTGCTGAGATACTTTGCAAAGCAAATATGCATTCACATGTATTATTTTATTATTCACATTATTATTTGGAGTGACACTGAAGGAATACTAGTATTTAATGTATTGTAATGACACGTTTCTGAAAATAACTCAGTATTGGAAACATAAAACTGCATGGTTATATAATATTCGTGATGTTTATCAGCTAGATTGAGAACCAAGAATCCTTGGAACAGATTTTTCCAGGATAGCAGACATTAGGCAGTGGAGTTCCCAGCCCTTATTTTTATTCCATTGCACCATCTAGTGGGCACATAGATCCTGGAACGGGGCTGCCAAAGCCACCTCCCTTCGCGGGTGTGTGCCTGCAGCAGAGCTCCTCTTGGCTGCCAGTGCCTGGAGACACTTAGAGAGGCAAGCAGAAGTTTACATATTGTCTTTTCCACGGAATATCGACTGTCAGAAGGACACGATCTGAGGCAGCAGTGGCTCCATCCTGCAGTGTGTTCACCAGTGTCCCTCTGGATGGGATTCTGCAGGAGCTGTAACAGTGGAAAAACGTTTTCATTACCTGCCTACCCATGAGGACAGCTGGGATTCCTGGTGCAGCATGATAAATCATAGATATCCTGAAGTAGAAGTGTTGCTGAAGTGTAGACACACAAAAATGAAGTTGGGAATCACCCATGGTTTTTGTAAGAAAAAAGTGTTTCTTATGTTTGCTCACCTTCCACAAGGTGTAAAATCCTAATGAAAATAGGTCAGTTAATAGCTTTCACCTAAATTACTTTGGAAATAGAGATAATGGGAGAACAGCAGACTAGGAAAATATGTTTTCTACATTTAATGAGAGTCCATTGCTCATGCTATGACTTGCTATGAAAAATTAAGTGCTTTCCATCTAGTGATCCTCAAATGCTTTACAAATGCAGTTACCATGCTCTTCATAATTATGCTGCATTCTCTTATCTGTAATCTCTCTATATTTTTCTTATTTTCTGTAAAAGAAAACAATAAAATTCAATCTACCTTTTAATTAAAAAATAAACAACAGAAGTCACTGGTATGGGATTGTCTGAGTAAGTCACTATCTCGAATTCAGTTTGCAGGAAGCCCAAGTACTCTGTATCTTGCTATGATGCAAATAATGCAAGGTATTTTTAATACCGTAATGTAGAATATCTCAGGGCCAGTCTGGGTTACAATTCTGTGGTTATGGTGGAAACTGGATCATATAAAGGGATTTATTCCTCTTAGAGAAAACCAGAGGCCAAATTTAAGTAGTGTGCTAATTCTTCTGTCCTTCTCTCCACTATTCTTTTCAGTACTTTCCTTTGAAGGATGATTTTTAAGGAAATGTATGTATTTCAAAGGTTTCTCCAGGTAAAGTGGACCATTTGGCTATTTGTGACATCTGAGAAATCAGTCAGGATAATTTCCCATTCCTCCCTCAGGTTAAAAGCTCTTTTAATCAGTAATAGCTATACATGGCATAACTGGACTCTTGCAGTAAGAGAGAAAAAATAGATTCTAAGAAGATGCTCTTTATTTTGAGAACAAGTTTCAGTCATGGTACAGGGAAATTTGGCTTAGCAAATTTATTTTTTAGTAAAACATCCTGTATCTACCTGGCTGGCTTTTGTGCTTCCATGAGTCTTGGGCCTTAAAAGAGTGTTCTTTCCCCCTGTTAATTTCTTGGGGATGGGTGAAGGAAGAAAAATTATTCATGGCTTAGAATTTGCTTTTGCTGCATTTGCAAAGCACACTACGAGCTCTGTGTTGAAGCATTCATACAGGTATAGGTACATTTTTTTAATTTACTCATCCATCCAATTTTCTGGTCAGTTAAGTGGTCGATCCTTTCTAATAAAAGAGATGAAAATTCTCCATATTATCTATTCTCTCCCTTGTAATAGCAGGCTTCTTGGATTGATAAGGGAGTTGTTGTTTTGTGGTTTTAAATAGCATTGGCTTGAAATAATTTTGTGGAATATTCTCCCCAAAAAGATAATCTGACCCAAAATAGAAGTCTTTAGTGTGTTGCTTTATGAATTACCTTTTTTAAAAAAAGAAGAGGTAAAATTTTGCATGAGTTTAACTCTAACTTTGCTCCAAAGCAGCTGATGTTTGAAAACTCTTGTATGGCTTTGCAATAACTTGGGTTAGTGATTCAAAATTCATAATAAAGTATTGAAACATTTAAAAAGAGAATGTTCAGTTCATCTGACCTACATTTTGTTTTGTTGCTCACTATTTTATGAAGACCATTATGTCTTCACTTCAGATCATCAGTAAGGATGTGGAAGGATGTTTGTCTTGTTGTTGTTGTTTTATTTTTATATGGGGTTATGGGAAAGAAAGGTGAGACAGTTATGGCCAAACCTCAGTTGTTGCTGCTCCTGCTGTGCCAGAGGAGAAGGTTCCCCAGGCCATGGAGGCACTGGGGTACCCAGGAGCAGCTGCACGAGGTGACCCATTGGAATACCCTTGGTTTGGCCTGGCTGTGTTCTGTTGAAGAATATTTTTTTCTTCTTTTGGTTTGTTTTGCTAGCAGTGGGATTTGTTTCAAATTCATAAAGAGAGGGTAACCATTTGTAAAATTGTAGTGTTCCAAAAGGGCCACATCTTTTTGGCTTCATTAGAAGTTCAGTGGTAGCATTGGTGAGGGTGTTTGGCCAAAAAGGTGCACTTGGTTCTTTATTTCTTCTGTGGTTCTGAGTCTTTCAAAGTTGCCTGTGCACCACCACATACAGAGTGCTGTCTGGTGAGCAATGAAGAAATCATACCTGTTTTGTGTTCTTTGTTGTATAGAACCAAACACTGCATTTTACATCTGCAAATTACGTGGCTCTCACAGCTTTGCATGACTCTGGGCTGAGCTCTTCTGTCAAAGGCTCTACTCTGGATGTCTAGACTCATTTCAGCATGAAATGTCAGGATGTCAAGGCCATATTGAATACATTGGAACCAAAGGAAAACATTTCTGCAAAGCCCTGTGATGCACAAGCAGAGTTCCACACACGGTTCTACTCCAGAGCTCAGCAGCTTCACATGTGGTGCCCCACAAACACATCCTGGTGTGTGGGTGGACACGGCTCTGCACGAGCTCATGGAGCTGTACCAGGTAATGCTGGTGGCACACAGTCCTGCTTTTGTCTTTTGTCTTGTGGAAACCATGTCTCTGGGTAAAATGCTCTCCTTGTCTCTGCCTTGTGTCTGAAATCAGTTGCAATAAGTCTTAGCCATGCATGCTGGAGAGTAGGCTATGGGGGATTTTTGATCTGGCCATGTAGGTTTTTCAGTCTACATCCTTAAATGTGGTGGTGGAGAAACATTCTGAGCAAGCTGTAGCTGTCCTGTCCTGGCCAAGAAACCTCTTGTGTGAGGACTCCTCAATCCTAGTGTTGTGCTATGACTTGTACTGGAAAGGGTGTTTGCCACTGGGTTTCTTTGTGGTCTATGGTGTGAGCATCTTGTACTGAGGACCTTCATAATGTGTTTAAAGCTTCTCTTGCTCAGGAGAGAGTCAAAGGCACAAAAGCTGCAAGTGCAGGGTGGAAATGAGTGACTGTAAAAGGCAACAGGAGTCAGACTTGCCAGGGCTGCTCCGTACTACTCTGGTACACTTAGGCTTTAAAAAATATTTAAATCTCCTCTGCTATTTTGAGTTGTATCTGTGGCTTAGCAAGGACTCCCACTTCATTTTGTGCTCAATTTTCCCCAATCCTTTTCTAAATGAAGCTTTTTCCTTTTCTTATTTCTGGGTGACTATCACCACAGATCCTCCTCAGGGCTTGCTTTTCTTGGCACTCTTGTGTTAATCGTGCTTCTGCCTAATACTGCCCTGTGGGGCTCTGGCTTTGGTTTTGCCTACAGCCCTGTGAGCAACAAGAAGCCTTAAGTTTTGCCTTTGCCCAGGCATGTGCATGGCAAGCAGCCTATCTGGAAAACATGAAATGGGATTGGCTCAAGCAAGTGGGTCTTGGTAGGAAGAGAGCGCTGTGAGTGAGGCTGAAGGTGGGGAACTGGCTGTGTGTGTTGCACCTTGAGAAGGCACTGGCTGGTGCTTTAGCAGTAGTCCATATATACAGAGAGAGAAAGAGAGATTAAAAAAAATTGTAGGCATTTTGGCATTGTAGAAGTCGTGACAGTGCTGAAAGTAAATATACAAGGAAAAGTAGCTGTGAGGATGGAAAATGGCTGGCTGTAGCAGATAAGTAGTGGCTGGAGAAGTCTTATCAGAAATCCTCTAGGAAAAGCAGCCAAACACCCCAAAGGGCTGGGAGAAGTCTTCTCTATCAATCACACCAACCCAAGAAAATTGTGCAGTGAAGCCAACGTTCAGTTTTGCCAGATTTCAACCTCCTCTCTGGCTGTGTGTTGTGTAGAAACAGAACTGCATACAGCAGTCTGAGCAAAGCAATTCATGCAGGGAAGGGAGAGAGAGATGCTGGGTTATACTAAGAACCACTCATCCCCCAAAAGCCCCCAGGCCCTTGTAAATCTGCCTGGCTCCATATGCAGACTTTGCCCAGCTGGCATTTTTCTTCACTGCCAGTGGAAGCCAGCACTACTGGAAAAGTTAGTTCTAGAAATGCTGAAGTCAACTAACATGCAAAAGATCTGGCTGGCTTTTGTGCTTCCATGTGTTTTGGTCCAGCAAAGGTTTTCAGCACAGCTGGGGCAGTCTCCAAATGAGAGTGGTTTTGAGTTTATCCTCAGGTGGGAAGGCTGGGTTGGTTTGGTGAGATTTGGAGATTTCAACTTGAACTTTGGGACTCAAATACTGTGGAGACACTTGGAGTGTGAAATAAGGAAATTCTCAGTGATGTGTTTTAGCTGTGTGATGCTTTGTTTTGCCTCTCCATTTTGTCTGGCAAAGCTGCTTTTCTGCAAATCAGAGCTGGTTTAAAATGGTGTTATAGGGACCTCTGTCCAGTGCCTTCTGCACCCTTAGCCTTTAGTGATCTGCTTGGAATTTTGGAAAATAAGCTTAGAGTGATTGATCTTATTCCTGCCCCTTGTTACACTGCTTACATGCTTCCTCCCACATCACCACTGGGCCATTTTAGATTAGTATCTGGACCCTGAAATGAGCTCTTGTCTAGATTAATACCACAGAGTGTGTAGTAATTAATGCAACAATTGGTGAGTTCTGGTCTGTATTTTAACGTGCATTTGAATCAACTTATGACTTTTTCTTGGCATCTACTGAGAATCCTGTATCTACTGATAAATATATCCAAAAGGCAAGGGAGGCTGACAGAATGTAAGGAGGTTTAACATATAACACATTGCACCTCTTTGTTGATTGCTCCATCATTCCTCAATCCTTTGTTTTCTTGATAGGAGACAGTGTATTATCACTTCAGACAGATATTTGCAGATGTTACTGAATCAAAATTAGAAGCAAAATCTTTCTGGTTTGTATCTAGTGGGAATTCTTTCCTGCAGTCAAAAACACTGCATGTTTCAAGCCCTCCAAACAAAGCCTGGAAAACTATGTAACCTGTATTAATCTGCCAATTTCCTTTGCCTCATTATTCTTGTCCCTAACTCTTATTTTTGAGGTGCATCTGTCATTACAATATTCCATGCCTCCCTTCAGAGGAGCACTCTTAAAATCACTGGTGGTATGAACTATGGGAAATTGGCCCAGCAGAGGAACAGTCCTATCAAAATTGCTCTCAGGACACCAGATATATCATGGGTGTAACAAATCCCAACTGGCTTCATTAAAGCTATTTTAGAGAAAATAAACTGCTTTAATAGATGGCAAGTTTCTCTCTGTTCCTACTGTCACTGTACATTTTTAAATGTAGAATGTGGCTTCACTGTAGAAACCCATTAAAGAGATATAATATTTCATTCAGGTAAGTATTGCCTTTCTGCTTAAAGGGAAAACACCATTGTGAGCTTAGTGAAGAATTTAATTTGATGTATATCTGCAGGAAGTAAGCCTTACATCAAAAAGTAAGTACCAGCAGCTGGGTTCAATATGGGATTTGACACTGTTTTCTATAAGCTCTTTACCAAATGTGTGCAGTTTTTGAAATAGCCACATGCCCACCTTATTATGATCCTTTCCTGGAAAGAGAAATACCTTTAATCTTAAATATGACATTCACATGCTTATTTTTTAAAGAATTGATTTAATATGAAGGATTTTATTTCCTGTTTTTTATTAAGATCCAGGTTCCTTGTCAAAGTACTGCCGTAAGTAACAAGCTATTGCACATCCTGTTCTTCATTAAAACAGGCAGGATATCAAAGTAAAAAACATAAGAAACATAAATGTAGAGGAATTTTAGGATTGAACTGTAATCTATACCATGCAAGTGACTTAATAAGGATCTCAAATGATAAAGGAATTCAAGTCTGGGTAACATAACCAGAGCAACTTCCCCCCCCCAACTTATGGTCTAAACTACTATTTTCTCCCTGTACTTTTAAAAACATCATGTTCTTGAATTAATATTAAGGTTAACTTGGAAGAGATACACAATGATTAATTCTTGCTACTGCTGTTCTCTCCTTAAGTTCTTATTTTTCATTATAAGTATTTTCCAGTCACTATAGATAAATGCAAATCTTTTTATGATTGCTCTAAATAATTGTCAGCCATTCAAATACTATTTATGGTCATTGTCAGCAAATGTTTTGTTTGTTCAATTAGCTGTTGTGAGTTTCCATGTGAAACAAAGTCGAGGAACTGATGCACACTTATTTGGTCAGGACAGGCAATAGTACACAAATGCAATTTTATTTGACCAATTGCACCTAAGTAATAAATTCCTGCTGAGTGTGATTAAGGTGGAGGTGAAATATAAAATATCCTTAGGGAAACAGAGAATGTGGGTCTGTCTGTAGATAAGGATACATTAGGTTTAATCTAGACATCATGGCTAACCAGAGCAATACAGGAATAGCAGGACAGGCTTCCATGTAAGCTAGTGACTAGAGGATATCTCCAGCAACTCTGGTGGGCTTGAATGAGATTATTTTGACTGCCTTGTCACTAGTACTGTTAGTTATTTTGGCTGGCTGAAGCTGCTGTGAATGTATCTAGCAGAGCTGTGTGTTGATCTGAAGTGTGACAGAGAATAGAAGACTGAATTATCTCTGTATTTCTTAGCAACAGAATCAAGGTATTTTTTATCAAATTCAATAGAGGAAAAAACCAGAGGTAAAACACAGTGTAGCTGGATTGGCATTATTATTAAAAAATGTACATGTGAGGGGGGAACGGCCCAAATCAAACAGGAGTAAGTAGACATTTTGGATCTCCAAATCTAGGAAATATGGGGAAATTCCTTCTGGCATAGGTATATGATGAGCCCTGGGATGATACCTCATTGTGTCATGCAGCTGAAGCTTAGTGTTGCTTGTAAAGCACCCCTACATCGGGGCAACCAGCACTGTACACAGGGAATTACTTCATGAGGTCAGGTTTTTTATGTAAAAAAAGACACAGAAGGTAAAGAATGTGAGGACAGACCAGAGAGGAGGTAAATCTACAACTGGCCAGGTCCTGACTTTATTCTGTAGTGTATAAAATAAGCCACTACTCATCCCTATTGAGATGAATGTGAGCAGTTGCACTGGAATTGTGTGTAAAGTATGCATGTACATCTAACACTCCCTGAGAGACACAGGCTAGCAAGGACTTAATCCTCTCTAATCCCTGATTGAAAAATTACACAGATAGCACAAACTTTGAAGAAAGAATACATTAAAAGAAGCCTTGGAGGGGGAAAAAATAAATCCCAAGCTTGAAAATGCACAGTGCCAATGGGATGTCTTCAGCAAATGTTTCCAGCAACACCCACGTCGGTTTTGCTCCATTTGCCCTTCTTTCCAAAAGCTGTTCCTCCCAAAATGCAATGAATTGACCCTAAAGTGAGAAGTAATGCAGCCTTGTGGGCAAAACTGCTGTTTCTGCCCTTTCTCTCTTGGGAGGGTGTGTGATCACAGCTTGCTAGCCAAGGGCAAGTTTGAATCGATGGGAGACTTGAAAGTGAGCGAGGTGGGGATGGAAAGGGCTGGAGATCAGAGCAGTGGTGAGCAACAGCAGCCTGCTCCATCCAGGGCAGAGAGGAAAGGTGCCAGGCCTGGCTCTGTGGAAGGGATGGGAGTTGTGTCAGCCCTGGGGCAGTGCAGTGAGGGCAGGTGGAGGCTCAGTGCTGTGGCACTCGCCCAGTGTCACCAGGGCCTGGCCATTGCAAGGGCAGCTCATTGCTGTGCTGAGCGTGGGCACCAGGAGGCTGCAGGTGGGAAGGCCAATGCTCCTCCTTGGCTCTGGCTGTGCCTTGGCCTCCTCTGTCTACAGAGGGATTGAATTGAAGGGAAGGGAAGGGGACCAAAGCACAGCTGCCCATGAGAAATGGGCAGAGAAGGAAGGTGTAATAAGCTTGACACTTCTCCATTCCAAGGGTCCTGTGAGTGCTCAGGCTTTCACACAAAGCATTTTCCTAGACCTGGCCTAGGCTCTGCTGCAGCTCATGCCATGACTTGCCTCCAGCCTCTGGCTCTGTTATCTTAACCACTTGCTTCCTGCTGATGTTCATACACAGTGGAAATTCACCAAATAGGAGAGGAACTAAAGGAGAGGTTGTCTTTGTCCACTGCCCTAATCATCTGATACAGATCAAAAAGTTATATTACTGTCTGTAGGAAGGGCCTCTTATCTGCAGATGCAATTGGCTTTTGATGAGAGGGTGGTTGGGCTATTAACTGAACTGAAAAATGTAGCAGAGCTCCTCTGCACAGGTCAAATACAAATTCTACCCTCTGATATATGTGTGCTGCTCCTGTTGCAGGGACTAAGGAATATGTGGATTAAAGCAAAATGAGTAGATACTAAAGGAAACGTCACTGTTGGATCTCCAGGTTTTATGGATATTGCACAGTTTCTCAAAAAGTGCAAAATGTAGCCCTTAGAATATAGAATTCTGATCTATTTCTACTACCCACATGGGACAATAAACAAAACACCTTTGAATTGTTTTCCTTAGATAATTTTGCCCATCTGCAGTTTTTTTTGTACGTTAATAATGCTGTACAACTTTCATAGAACCCTAAAATAGGTCAGATTTTGCAACCAGAAGATGCTCACCAGTGTTCTGCTTACAGTCTTGTAGCAGCAAATGTAGACAATGTATAAAAACATGGCACATGTGTAAATTTGCCATCTCATTGCTTTTGCTGCTCTGGCTCTATTGTCAGTAATAATACCACAGCAAGGCCGGTTGGAGGGAAGCCAAACGTTTATTTGGTCTTTAGGCTTTGATAGTATGTTGGCAGCTGTGTGATCTTTGTAAAATTCAAAAATGCAAAGTGTAGCTTGTTTGTAAGAATCAGATGAGACTGTTGAGACAGATGCTTTTTGGAGCGATACCCGGCGAGCTGTGACACACATGTAAATGGGGCTGCTCGACCACTTGCCCCTGTATATTGAGATTTCCCTGGTCTCTGGAGCTATTTAATTAAGTTGGGATTCAGTGGTACACAAATGAAACATTGTGAGCTTGGACAATGGAAATGTGCCTTTCCACTTGCCTGCTAGCTGGGAAGCCCCTCTTCTGTAGGCAGAGAGCACACTGGATAAACATCTCTTCTGTCTGGGACTCTCATAATGGTAATCCTCAAAGAGAACATGGAGATATATTATTTTCCAACTAAGTTAGCTCTCTGTGTGGTTTATGTGGTGTCCCTGTAATTAGCCTGGTGTTGGTGTCGACAGTGGGGCATAATAACACTGTAAAAAAGCAGTGAAGGTGGTGCTCCTTTATTTGTTCAGTTTCTGGTGTGCCCAGACTAAGCAAGAATTTTTGCAAACATGAGCATACTGTAGCATAAATATTATATGAGTGACTATATCTCTGCTTATGTGGCTGAGGATGTGGTTTTCTTTGCCATCAATGGGACTGGAAAGCTTTTTTAATATTGTCTTCAAGGTTATTTTAATGATACAGAAAAAGAGGTTTGGGAGTGAGTAAATGACTGTGTGCAGGAGTGTGGAACAGGCTCTGTTCCTGTTGTAAATCTGTTGTTTTCCTACAGCTCCTGCAGGTGTGGGTGGGCAGAGGAGAGCAGGAGGTTGTCTGTCACTCACAGCTGCAGTGGACCAGCCAACAGCTGGCAGCAGCTCCAGCTTCTGCTGCAGTCAGACTTTTCATAGAAAGTTGGAACAGGTCTCTCTAACTTTCTTACAACTCAAGAGCAGATGAGAAGGAGCTGTACCAAAGTGTGTACATTCCTTTCTCATTACACATCTGCAGCCAGCTGGGCATTCTAATAGACAGAATCCCTCAATCAAGCAGGGGAGCAGACTAACAGAATCAGACTGTCATGCAACTGTTTACATGTATTCGTTGTTCTTAGTCTATTTATGTAATTTTATTGCTATAGTCATTTTGGAGTTGAAGTCAAACTGAAATATGATTAATGCCCTGATGGTTACTTGCTGTGGCCAGAGTGCAACATGAGAGAGAGTTCAAGTGCAACCAGCTGCATAATAAAGTGCCTAAACTAAGGAAAAGTCCATGGAGTAAATGAAACTACGTCAGCAAGATTAGCCCCACCAGTCACAGCCAGAATGGAGAACATTAAGAGGACCAGAATACTTTTGAAATGAGAATGACCAAGTTAAAAGAAGCAAAAAGAACTTAGCCAGGAAACCACTTATCTTTTGAGTCTTGATAGTCCCCATGAAACTCCCAGAACCACATTTCCTTCTTTGAAATAATGAAGTGGCCCAGAGCCACTATCTTGCAGAGCTGCAAGGTCAACTATAAAAAGCTGCAGGTTGCTGAACTCAGCAGCTATTTTTGTTATTGAGGTTGGTCTCTACATGCCAACATGTTCAAGCTGAAATGTAACTTGCCCAGGAAATTAGTTAGTGTGCACACAAATACAAGATTATAATTACAGCTACAGAATGCTGCTCACTGGAGAATTGAGCTTGGATGGGAAAGCTAGTCCTTTTCTTTGCCCATTTTATTTGGAAAGAAAAGAAACAATGCAAGCTGCCAATATTTTGATGTCAGCATCCTTTGTTTTTTCTGGCTATCTGAGACCTCTTTGATCCTCATGCTGCCAGAAATGTTTGCTCTGGCTGTGGTTCTTCTTTCTAGCAGATCAACTATTTTGCTACAGGTTGTGAGAATAAAGGTTTTTAATTTGATGAAATTCTGAGTGTGCATCTCAGACACCTGTTTCTGTCCAGAACACTGTGTTTTTAAACACATATATTAATTTGTAAACCATGACAATAGGTGGCATATGTAGAATGTGGATTCAGGTTCCCTGCCTTTGCTCAGTGATGAATATTCAGCACTGCAAATGTTATTGGATGTATAATATTAATTAAATGTGGTGACCAGGGCAGGTTGACATGGAGCATCTTTTCAGTAGAGAGATACAGTGCTGGAATATGTAATTCATGGAACTGTCCTGCTGTCATCTTTGCAACTTGTTGGATGAAAGTGAATAAGACTCCAACTACACATAACTCTGATTAGTTACTAAGCTATATCCAGGCAAAAGCAAGCCTGTGTTTTGTGTTGTATTTGTATGCTTTGTAGATCTCCTGTGTCTGACAATAACTTTGGAGCTGGGACAGAATGAAAAACTTCCCCCAAAGCAGAGGATCCATATTGGTTAGTCTAGTTATTCTTGGTACTAGAAGCTCCAGTTATAATCTTCTAGGAGACAAATCATATTTTATATTATACAAGGAGAATATATTAATTTTTCATATTTTTCTAATTTTTCTTGTCTGACCATCTGTATATATAAAGTATTAGTGAGATTAATCTTGTGATAGTTGAAATCCAGTTGGATGTTTTTAGTTGAAACACATATAAATAACTGAACTAGTATCACACTGTAATCCAAAGCACTGATTTACATTATAGTCATATATCAGAATTTTTTTCTTTTATGGGAGATGTTTTGTAACATTTAATGATTATAGCAATGTAGGTGGTAGGATGAAAGTGCACATTGTGCTAAGGTACTGCTGGTGTAGGAAATTGCTTTTTGTATCCACAGATCAGAATACTAAATCATTTAAGAATTGGTGCATATCCAAAACGCATCTGTTGACCCAGATTCTGTCCTCTGATAACAAGAATGAAGTGATTGTTTTTCCGAGAACCAAATAGATTTTATTTACATTAGTGGAAGTGCCAATAAGGGCTTGTTGCTGGATTTGTAGGATACTGCTTTTCTTAAAGAATGTGTTTGTGAAACTCTCCTTTGTGTTATCTCCTCTTAGCTTTCTGATTTGGGGAAATATTGCACCAAGAATTTAACAACACTACAAGAATTCTAGCAGAGAGAAAGGGGAAAAGCATGTTCCAGACAACAGTCTGTGACAATGTAATGTTTCCTGGGTAGAAAAAGTGACTTAAATATCATGAACCATATGTTTATAACACCAACTTCTTCAGAAATACAAGGTAATTTATAGATGCACAGTGAATGAAATGGAGGAGGAGACCTTGAGCCTACCACATAAATCCTCTTGATGCATATTTTATTCTGTGTAATGGTGTTTCCAAGGATGGGGTTCCACCTGCATTCCTGATTTCCCCTAAGTCAAGAGTGTCTTCTGCTGATCCTTCTCTGTCCTTCAGTGAGTGAGCACATGTTCTGGTAGAAATAGTGCTGGCATGGAGTACCCATACTGAGACCTGCAAAGAGCAGGCTGGAGCTCAGTCAGTTCCTTTCCCATGTGGAGACACATTTCTGCCTCCCTGGTCTTTGTAGAAAAGTGTGAGCTCTGTATAATGAGGACAGCAGATGTTTGCCTTCAGACAGGACTTGCATTATCATGGCTCCCAAGCTGCCAGGAAGGTCTGGACTCCAGCAGTGGGTTATTTCCTTGCTGAGAGAATGGAGTAGACACATGCATGGGATAGTTTATTCTGGTCTCTACCTATTCATAATAATGTACACTTCTGTAGAGACACTCCAGAGCAAAACAAGCAGAGGTTACAACTCTCAGAGCTGGAGAGAACATTGCTTCAGACTCCAGCTGCTGGTTTCTCACTGTAAACTATACCAGGCCCTGAGATTCACATCAACTGCTCTGAGAACTAGGTCAAAGAACTGTTCATAGCAGAACCTGCAACATGGGACTGAGAGGAAGGAAATTTGAATTGTATCATAATTTCTCGTTCCCCTTCAGGGGGAATGGGGGTGATCTGGTGCTATCTGGGCAGCCAGCATTGCTCTTGGGGTGATCTAATGCTCCCCTCTCAGCTCCATCTGACCCCTGTGACTTGCTGAGGGTGTTTAGCCACCAAGCACTCTCCTGTGCACTGACAGGCTCCAGAAGCTCCCTGTCTCCTGTGCCACACACAAAGCCCAGCTGTCCCACTGCCCTGTCCCTCCAATGCCATTCCCCAGGGAGGTGTAGAAAAGGAATGCTGAAAAATCATGGCTCTTGATGTACACACCTAACTTGTGTGTGCTTTTCTCTAACACATGTGGATGTGAACATATAATGTTCTTTTGTACATGTGATCCCTCTTCCTGTCTCTGCTTACAGCATACCTTTATCTGTAGATAGCAGTCAATTTTTGATAATGGGTTCTTTATTTATTTCCTGGTTATTTTCTGGGTTTTCTCACTTTGTATGGATGAAACAGTGAAAACTTTTGCCACATTTGTGACATATATAACTTATAACAAATGAGACTTCCTCAAAGAATTGAAGCACTCCCACTTTTCAGATTTGATTTTTCCAAGAGACTTTTGGACTCAACACTGTGCTAACACAACTAATGGCTTCTGAACTGGCACTGGCTTGGGTCCAGCCCAACTCTGAGCAGGGGCAGAGCTGGCTGGCAGCTGTCAGTACCCATCTGTGGAGGCATAACCAGTAACATTCACTGTATTTATAAAGACCCCTTGCTAGCAAATGCATTCAGCCTTCTGAAACAATAGTTCTTCCAACTAATTAAAAACAACATTACCCTAACAATATTACATGCTCAAGAAGTAAACAAACCATAAAACGATCAGCAAACACAGCAGTATTCATTTAGAAATGTATCTGCTGGAGCACAGGGTAGAAAATGAGCATGATTTTGGTCTGGAGAATATTCTGTACTCTTGGGATCACCACCCAAAAGCTGGAACCACTTGCTGATCCTGGCACGGTGGCAGAGCTGCAGAGCAGCAGGTGGCAGATGAGTGAAAAATCCCATCTGGCAGGAACTGAGGAGGTGGTACCAGAGCTTTGGACTCCAGCAGGTTCATCAGAGTATCCAGTTAATAGGCAGCAATTAAAAGGACATAAATCCTGGTGAATGACCACCACTGCTCAGGGCTCTGATGCAGTTTGGCTCTGAGTTCTTTGTGTAACCAGTGGTGGGGGGCTGAGCAGGGGCAGAGGGAGATGGAAGCTGCAGCTGCTGGGAGCTGAAGTCAGAAGATACCATAATGCCAGTGGCCAGCACTAGCCCTTCTTCAGGCCAGCTTGAGAGAGTAAACATCTCTTTCTGATGTTCCCATACCCATGAAGGACCAAAACTGTGTTTCCCCCATTATTTTGTCATAAAATGACCTGTGAAAAACTTGAAAAGAAAGTTGAAACCTATTTCCATACCTTGCTTGGCATGAGACCTTGTTTGGAGAGGGCATGGACTTATATCAGAACTAAAAATTTATTCTCCCTGTCTAAGGGAGTCCACTTGGACTGATCTGATCTGAAAGAGGAGTGAGTCACCTCATCAGAATGATCTCAGTTCAGTAACATTCCTGTCTCCTCTGGGCTGAGGACAAGGCAGCTCTGACCTACCCAACTAGCAATTATATTCCAATAATTGAATCAGCAGAGAATGCAAAGCACATTCCCTGATATGAACTTGGTTTGCAGATTTGGGCATACCACTTTTTTCCTTCATGCTATCAGTGATTATTATTTTAAGTTGTACATATCCTGGTACAGTTGTAAATATCCTGATTTTCTAAAGAGGAAAAAAAGAGTCAAGTTCTAAATCCATTGCATGCAGTGGGGTTTTGTTTCTTTGTTTTGCTTTTAAAAACAAGCTCTGGTTGTATTGTTAAATGAAATATTTTGTTCAAATTGTAACTTAGAGGCTGCCAAATTTTGTCATATGAAAATGTGACTCAGATATACCATTTGAGCAGGAAAAAAAAGCATGCTTTGCCTGTTAGTCTTTTCTCTTGCTGTGTGCCTGCATCATGCTGTGGTGTCCAGAAGCAGCTGTTTATGTGCCATATTGCAGGGGCAGCTACCATTGTGTTCCCTTGGATGCAAACAGGGCACTTCTTACCAGCACGGGTTGCTCTGTGTTGTCTGTCAGTATATCTGAGGACTGATCAATGGCAGAAAAAAGAAATAAAGTCTATAATCTTCCTCTTTTTCTGAACAGCCATTCTTTCCCTAATGTCAGTTCTTGCCATTGCCAGAATCTAATGGATTTTTGCCTTAAGACTAATTTGGATGCTGACTTAAACAGTATTTCCAGGGAGAAAATATCTTTTCCTGTACTGACAGGCCATTGATGCCCAGGTACTGTTAAAGGCCTTGGCTCAGGTGCCAGAGCAAGGCAGGGGTCAGAACTGATTCCTCATTTCCTGAGTACCTGCATGGCAGCATCCTAAATGATGCTTCTTACAGGGAAGGGCAGTGTCTTTTCCTAACTGTTCAGTGGAGTTGCAGGGTACACACAGATCTTTGGACATGTGAAAACTTGTGAAGTCCTGACCTTGGGGAAACCCTGTGTTCCCAAACCCTGGCCTAATAAAACACATTACTGCTCTTCCCCTACCTTGCTTTGGACCCTTCACCATCTAGGTTACAGGAGTCTGCAACAGGCAGAGTTTAGGAATAGGTGGTGTTTCACTCTCAATTTCTATGTCCATAGCTTGTATTATTGTGAATTAATACAGGCAATTACCAACAGGGGGTGTTAAATGTATACTTTGTTAGTAAAAAAATATAAGATACTATTTATTTTGCTCATCTGAAAATTGTTTGCCCAAGCTGGGCTGTGCATTGGCAGAATTTGCTGTAGCAGTGTCTGATTCTTAACAGTGGTAGCTGCAATTTGCACAGGAATGATGAACTCTTTGTCACAATGAAGCATTTTGATTAGGTGAACTCAGTTGAAAATGAAAATAAATTCTTCCAACTTAGGAAAGGTATCATCTGAGTTATAGCTGGGTCAGGTCAGAGCTGAGTGTGTATTCTAAGTAATTCCCCTGTGGAATTATTACCATCACCATAATAATATCTCAGTGGAATCAAAATGGAGATATTTGTCCTGATAGCCTTTCAATTTTTATTTGGAAAATCATTATAGTTACAGTATCTCAAGGTTTATGAAGGAAAGGTAACACCTGCTCCAGGAATCCACTGAAAAGTTATTTCAAGGGGAAAACTACTGACCTAGAAATTAGACGATATTAAAATAACAAAGCTGTTTTCCTTTGTAACAAAACTCAACCTGGAGTGGCATAAAGCTCCAAGTAAATCACAGCTGCTCTCCCTGTCTGTAGAAGAAGAGCTGGCATTTCCAGCACACTTTATGCAGCATTATTCTCTCTCCATCCTGGGACAGTACATGCTGGGTGATGCAAGTTTTTAATGGGATGAGAGTAGTTCTAATGAGACAGTGCCTGGCATTTTTTGTTCTTGGATACTTTGTTTTTGCCCACAAGAAAAGGTAGAGATCCACTCTGTTTGTTGCTTTTCCAGCTGCTGTCGAGCATGATACAAACGTAGGTCTTTGAGTGTTCTCAACTTTTTCTTTACCTCTCCACCTAAAATTCATTTTTAAAATGGTCTCCTGTCATTTTGTATGTCCTCTTTTCCTTCAACCCTGGAAAAATGTGTTCACTTTGTTCCACTGTGGGCTTAAAATATCTGCAAGGCTTCAGGAGGATGTTGGATGCATTCCTTGGTTGACAGTGTTGCTTACGTGGAGAGTGTGGAAAGCTATCTAGGCTAATTCAAAATATTACTTTACTTTGTCATAACTATTTTTATTTTTTAATGTAGTGTAGCTGTAGGTTTCAAGCCACACTTCCATTTTAAAGAAATATGTCTTCCCATGCCTTCAATGTGTACAAGTTTCTTTTGGAGATGTTCTAGTCATCTCAAAAATTTCATATAGAATTACTTTTCTGTGGACTAAGGGAATATTTTTAGATTTCCATGCTTGCATTTCTGCTTGCTCTAGTTTTCTTTGAGCATGAAGAAGTTAATCCTCCCCTGAAAGAAGTTGTATGCATTACCTTGTGGAGAGAAAGCTGGTATTAATATTACTTTACCTCCCTATACTCCAGGATGATAGTCCCAGTTTTGTTAGCACTCCTATTTTAGGAAATAGAGAAAGGCAGATCTGGAGAGTTAATTATTTCTTTTCATTGAAAGCTAGAGGAAATAAGAATTTTTGAAGCCTGGTGATTTGATGGTGGCTGATCTCTGTTAATAGACTTGTCTTCTGAAATTCTTGTTTCTCTCTCTTTAAACAAACAAGCAGTCCTGCAACATCTTGGTACCACAGTGAATGTCTCCACCACAAATTTATACAGTGCTGATGACACAGTTTTCTGAACCAAAGGTTTGGATGTGGGAATTAGGAAAAATGCATTTTCTAGTAGGGAGAGAAGATCTCTATTAGTTGTGCTGACAAACTGTGGGAAGGCAAATCAGCCATAAGACTCTATTAATTTGATTTTAATCTTTACTTTATAAACCTGAGATTCTGGATAATGGAACACAATAATTTTAATTAAATGGCTTGTCCTACTTTTTTTTTCTTCTTTTCTTCTTTTCCTTTTCCTTTTCTTTTTCTTTTTTTTTTTTTTTTTTTTTTTTTTTGCAGGAGCTTTGCATAATTAATAAGGACAGGATTACCCTACATGTACATACCTGATGTGTGTAACTTCCAGGTTATTCTACCAGATGCTGTGGGGCACTGGACATCATCTACACATGTACAGGTTTTAAGCAGCTTTGAAGCCATTGGCCCCTTGTGCTGACTGGCAGACTGACTGAAAACTCCTACAGTATTTTATGTGTGTGTTTTCAACCTACTAAAATTCCACTGGATTAATGCTGTGGGGTTTTTGGTTTTCTTCTTTTAAAAAAATTTCTGTGTTTTGTTTTTAATTTTTTTTGAAAATTTCCTTGCACTTCAAGTTAGACATCAACAATGAGAGGCAAATCCACTTCAGAGAAATGGAGGTGTCATGCTGCTTTCACACAAATGCTCTTAATATATCTTCCCCAGGGTCCTGCCATTACTTTGAACTAAAACTAGTGTTACCTTTCTTTTTTGCCCTCCTCTTTCTGAAAGACAAGCAGGGTTTGCAGCTCTGTCTGGCGAGGTAGTTTCCTGCAAGTAACTTTCAACATCACAAGCTAACTCGGGCTTCTTTCCTATGCAGATAAGGAAAGCTGCTTGGTTTCTCAGCAGTCTGCCATTAATTAGACCAACTTATTGGTAGCACATGTTGACCAAGTAGATGCTTTATTTTCTGTAGCACAAAAGGTGGCAAAGAAATCAACAAGTCTTACATTGTGTGATAGCTTTTCTGGTTTGTTTTTTTAATTCCTTTTTTCCGTGCATGTGTGCATTGGCGTCAGCCTTCTGCAAACGGAAATAACATGCCTGAAACGGTAATCGCTGCCAGCATCCAGTGAAGTGGCTCCTATCCAGGCCAGTGGGATCAATTATTTTTCTGGGAGGCTCTGTATGTGGGGCTGTTAATTTTACAAATGAATTACAGAGAGAAAGAAGGAAGCATCTCTGATGGGTCCTTATTGATGAAAGAATTTATTTTGTCCGGGAATCATTCACCGTTTGTTTGTGAGGAGAGGATGGGGTTTTATTGTTCCTGGTGCTCACCCTGGAGGCTGAGACAGAGGGATCTCAGTTCTCCTGTGTGAAATTGCTTTTGTCATCTCCTGCAGAAATTTGTGAAGTGTGTGTGGAGCGAAGCAAGGAGAGGGCCCGATTTTTTGTTATTTGAGTGCTTAGTGATAGTTTTTTTCAAAGCAATGATCTTGGTGTCTCAGTGAGTCCAGTGTGTAGCTGGTAGGACCCAAACCCAGAGATTTTATGAAGATTAATTAAAAGATATACACATTGTTAATTTCTAAATGAAAAGGTACAAGCTCGCATTCTACTGGGACTTGGTTATTTGTTAAAAATCTGAATTTTAAAATATAGACTATCAGTCTTGTCCAAAATATTTTAGTTTCTCAGCAGATTGATGTCGCAACAAGTTTTGAAAAACTGTCCTTATGTTCTAAAGCATAAATTTGTCTGAACACTTGGTCTCTGCTGCTGTTTTTTCCTTCTTCCCTTTTTTCTCTGTCTGAACACAGCAGTAGCACAGCTGGAGTGACATTTCCAGATGACTCTTTTGAAAAACTGCCATAAAATATCATGGACGAGCCCCTCAGCCCATGCTGCTGCCCCTCACACCCTGTGCCTGGGCTGTCAGACAAGCCCCACATCCATTTGGGGAAGGATGCTCTTGCAGAAAACAACCCAGGGAAGCAGGCAGCCCATCCACGTCCTTGCCATGCACAGCAGCCCCGCATCACAGCAGCACAAAAATAGTTTAAAGGCACTGAGGCGTAGGACTTTCCCTAGGAAATCTTTAAGCTTTTCTTCAGAGTGATTCAAATTGAGTGCCAGCACTAAACAGCTTCAAGAGGCATCCCGGCTACCTTTGCACTTCATTTATTCTGGCACAACTAAACAGAGCCTTTCTTCTCCTCTGTTAAGACGTGAGAGCTTGTGAGCTTTGCACTCATCCATGAGATCACACACTGGGTTTCAGTTTCAGACCTCAGTAGTAGCAGCTGGTGGAATAAAAGGATTCCCTGAAACAGCACCAGGCCCGTGTGGCTGTGCCTGTGCAGAGGGAAGCTCCAGCTTTGGGCTAAGCCCTGCGATCTTGGGCCTCTGCCTGTTCAGACTGCAGCACCTCTGGGAGCTGTTGTGGTTTCCTGCCTCTCTACACCTTGGTTTCTTTCCAAAATAAACCGAAGCTCACAAGGAGAGGGTGCACTCTGGTTTGAGTCCCAGGATGGGGCTGAGCTGCACACCAAGCAGGTCTGCTCTGGAACTCGGTGCCCTTGGACTACGCTGTTGCTGTGCTGTCCTGCTGCTCTCAGCCTTCTGGGGTCTTTGGCTGCAGTGCCTCGTGCTGGGGATCTGTGCTCAGACATGTGGTAACATGCTTGAGAAATAAAGCCTGGGATTTATCTTCTATTGCTTAACACACTCGCTGTGTTGGTCAGCTTACGTTTTTGAGCCCAAAGCTGTCTCACAGGACAGGAGTGCTCCAGGCAGGGTGTCCATCCTCAGCTGCTGGGGTGTCCTGGAAAGCTCAATGCCTTCACTGTGAATGACATCATCACCTGCCACCAGCAGCATATTCAAGCTGCAGTTCATCTAATTGCATTTTGCAATCAGCACAGTGTAACCTGGAATGTGAATACACCCGTGCAGTGGAACTCTGCAGAGCTCTTTATGGGCATGGCTGCACCTGTGACTGCTCCCAAGTGATACCAAAGCCAGCTGCTGTGTCCTGGCAGCTGTGAACCTGCTGGTCCCTGGCCACCCTGGATTTGTTTTGTGCTTGCTGGAAAGGGTCTGTAGATGATTTGAAGCAAGCTGTGCACTGAAGGCACACCTGGCTGTGGAGGTACAGGGCAGTGCTGAGCTCTTTCCACAGCCTGTTTGGGCTCCTCTGAGTGCTGACAGGAGCTGGATGTGCACATTCTCCAGGCTGTGCCATGGAAGCTGTGGGAGAACTTGTCTGTTAAGGTTCCTGCTTGGGCTCTCTATGTTCTTGTCTGTGGCACTGGGCATTTGGGGAGGGAGAGAAAACAGTTGCAGAAGCAGAACAGCTGACTGACTGTGATTTGTTGGTTTATGCTTTCTATTCCACTTTGAAATTGGAGTTTGATGTTTCAGTAGTGGGCAATAGTGGTCAGCTTGTTTGGGTTTTCAGGGTTTTTTAAAAAAGCTTATCTGCCTATTTTTAAGTGAGGAGAATGGGAGGGAAGGAAATCCTTTTAATAATTGAAACATACCCCTTAAATTGTGCATTCCCATGAACAGGGATAGCAGGTATATACAACCAAAAAACCCCAAACCATATAACCTTTATTTTTTTTATAAAACTAGTTTCTTGGAATGTGCATTTGAACATGTTGCAGAAGTTCCTTGAACCTCTATCTATTTCTGCTCTAAGCATTTATGTCAGGATAAAAACCTTGATGGTGAGTTTTTGACATTACCAAGCACAGCACCTCTAACAGCCCAGGTGCTGAGAAAGCACCCTTCCTTCACAATATTTATTGCAAAATTTAAGGCACGCTTCAATATTTCTGATGTCATCCATGTTTGGAATCTTCAGATAAAACCTTGCAGCCCTGACTTGAATGATTGCAGTAGTCCAGCAGCTCAGGGTGAGGCCAGAATATTATTGGGTATGTGTTTCTGCAATGTGCTTGCCCCAGCCTAGAGGGCTCAGCTATTTGAAGATTGTAGGATCATGGAATAAATCAAGCCAAAAAGGGCCCCAGGAGATCACCTCCTGCTCCAAGCAGGGTTATCTATGAATTTTGGTCAGTTGAGTCAAGTCTACAATATTTTAGCCAGAGTAGAGGTTTAAAACTATGTCATGTGCCACAGCCCTTCAAAATCAGATAACAGAGACCCTTTGGGGGCTGCTGTTTCAAAGAGAGAAGGGCTCATTGCTTGAGAGGAAAGCAACCAGCATGAATCTGACAGGGTATTTATTGCATTACTGAAAGTGGTGTCTCAAGAACCACTGATTTGGACCATGATGAAACCTTTAAAGGAGAATTGCTTTCAGCTGAGGAATCCACTGGGACCTATTCTCAAAACAGTTCATTTACATAATCATTGTCAGCATGCAAATTCCTGATTTTTTTGAAGTATAAAGGGCACATGAATGTTTAGTAAAGAGGGCCTGATGTGATTTTTTTTTTTTTGAGTCTTCCTTAGTTGCAAGAGAAACATTATAATACTGTTAGTATCCTGCCTAGATTTAAAGACCTTGGTGCTAGGAAGAAATTTATTTTCTATGTATTTGTTTAATCATGTATGTGTAGCTTTGTGTGTTCCATACCTTGTAAGGTTGCCCAGCTGGTAACTTGCACACGTTGAGCAATACATTGTCAACCTATACCTCGTACATTTTATGCCTTCTAGAGACAGTTTAATAAAAACAGGTGCTTTTCCATAAGAAAAAGTTCAGCAGCCATGAAGAAATATGCACAGCGTGTTTCCATTTCATCTTTACATATCTTGTAATTAAAGATGTGCCAAACTCCTTGAAAATAATTCACTTGGTCAGTGAAGCACATTATTCAGCGATTTGCAGATATCACACAAGAGAAGGCGTCGGCATTTTGATTCCCTCTGCAGTCGACAGTGTTCCTCCACATTATGTCTGGGTGATGCCCAGTAAATTGGCTCTCATTGCTTCACACCACATTACTATGCATCAGGTCAAAGTAGCACTTTTTCCTTATCAGCTGTGAAATGTTAGGTGGTAAATATTAAAGTCACAAAAATTTTTTTTGCAAGAAGAGCTATTTGCCAGGTTGATCTTTGGGAATTTGTTCTGGGTGGAATTATATTTTATTAATATGCTCTATATAGAATATCATCAATGGATTCTGAGGCAAGTAGTAAAATCAATCTTTCTCTCTTTAGGGCATGCCTGGGGTATATTTTAGGAGGCTCAAGGCTTTGCCTACTTATGGAAAGTGGGGTCATTACTGTTGGTCTATTACAGCCTGATCTGCTGTGGTGGTACATAAATGGGAGTTCATCCCACTGCAGCTGAATCCACTGAGATTTCTGCACAAAATGTTCAACCCTGCTGCTGGGGCTGCAATGCCCTGACTGTGAAGGGGGCAGAATGATCCCTGGAGGTCCAGAGCAGCCTGACACGGTATTGCTTCATTACCTGTCTGGGGTTGTGGCAGCTCATCCCTGAAACCTCCATTTTGCCCCCCAGAAACCCCAATCCTCTTTCCTTCACTGAAGTCCTCATGGCCTTTGCATCCAGGTGAGCCCTGTGCAAGCTCAAGTCCTCTGTGTGCCCAGCTCTACCACAAGCAGTTTTGTCAGGGGCTGTCCACACCTGTGAAAGCAAAAAGAGGTTTACCCTGATCATACAGTGGTTTTTTTTTTTTTTAACATTTGGAATGTATTTTTTTATCTCTGCTTTACTAAAGAGGTGAAGTGGATGATCTCTCTTTATTTCCCAGCAGCATTGTGTTCCTGCAGCTCAGCTTGCACAGGCTGAGCAGTACCTTATGAACCACGTAGTCTGCTCAGAGCTTATGCTGTACTTTTGTATCTTAGCAATTGCCTGGCACCTCAGAAATCTGTGCCCTGTTTACATAATGTAAGTAGAAGTATGTGCTGGTTTGAAAACAAACCACTGAGAGAGTCTAAGTCAGAAATACAATTTAATAGAAAAAGAAAATAAATAAATGAAATAGCATGAAAAAAGGAACCACTGACAGAGTCAGAATACAACCTGGCACCCTGTCAGTCAGGGTGTTGGTACCAGTCCAGATGAAAGTGGTCTTGTTGAAAGTGGTGATCCTGAAGACAAGGTCTGGTCTCCACCAGAAGATCCAGCAGTAGCTCTTCTCCTCTGGGAATCCAGCAGGCAAGGGCTCCCCGAGGTGTTTGAAAGTCCAGCTTATATCCAGGATGGAATGCTTGGTCCCTCCCCCTGGGCGGAGCATCTCACAATGGGATAATGTGTGAAACTCGATGGCCCATTAACAGAAGATATCCCCTAAAGGGAGGATGGGTCATGGGAGAGATAAAGAACCCTGCCCCACCTGGCTTCGATAGCCAGCCCATTAACAGAAGATAGTCCAGAGGGAGGAGACAAGGAACACCACCCCACCTGGTTCAATAGCTCATGAAGATGGTGATAGAATACAATGCAACCTAGGACAAAGTATCTTCCTGTTGAAATGTTTGGGTGTTTCTCTTGGATTGATCTCTGTAGGGGTGGGTGCAGCCTGGTGGGGCTTTGGAGGAGGTTCCAGGAAATAAAGGGAATTGCACCATCCTGAGCCCAGCCACCTTTGCTGTTTCCTGCTGAATTTATAGTCACTGCAGGATTATGAGCTGTGAGCTTCTTGCACTGCTGTGTAGCATCCAGAGCAGTTATGTTGCTGTACACACAGAAGATGGAACAAACAAGCAAATTAACACCAGATATGATGGAGAGATGTCCCCTAGTGATTCACATGCCTGCTGGTGTGTGAACCAAGGCCTCTGGTCTGCAGTGTTGAGCAAATGGGAGCAGCAGTGGTTCTTAGTGTTTCAGCAGCTGCTGATCTGATTCATCAGCAATGTGATAGGAAATTTTGTTTGGCATGAGAAATATTTACTGGTCAGTGTTATTCCACAGTGCTTGTGCTGTGTCAGCTGTACCTCTTCTATTTGGGGTGCTATGAAATATTTGTTGTCTCCATGTTCCCTACATGGAAGGGAAAACAGAAGCTTTGGAGGTCCTCCAGTGATTTCACAAGCTCCACCATTTTTCATTTTCTGGATGGACTGTGTGGAAGAGGAGAATCATGGAAACTTGTGTTTCCCTGTTAAGTGTTCTGGTTTTATGATGCAAAAAAAAGGGATGCTAGCTAAGCTTTGTGGAATTTTATAATTCTCCCTAGAATTTTGCTTGATCTTGTTGGAGGGAGAAGAGGGGCTCTTGTCTATTGCCTGCAGATGTTGGATCTTTTTGAGAGTGTGTGCTGCTAACACCATGTTTACTCCAAGGTCATGGGTGCAGGATATTCAGGGAGGTTTAAAAGATGGAGAGAATATCCTAGCAGCTAGGTGGGATGTGGAATATTTCCTAGCTGTGGACCTGCAGAGGTCGGGGTGGAGGGTAAGAAGGCAGCAGAGTGTTTCAGTTGCTCAGGAGGTTTAACTGTAGTCACTTCAAATCTTCTTTTCCTGATCTGCTGAAGATTGTGTAATCTCTCTAGCATGCAGATGTTGAACAAAAGAATATTACTGTAACATCCTTAATCTGTCTTTCCCTCTTCCCTTCCTTCCTTATGATCCACTGCCCATTGTCCTGGGAGTTGAAAGTATAAAATGGAATTTGCAAAAAGGTGCATTTCTACTTTCCAAGAACTAATTCTCTGCAAAGAGATTATCTGTATTACTGGGAAAAGCTACTGCTCATTAGATGTCTTGCTGTGGATGCAGTTTAAGGCGATAAATAAAGAATTCTGGATCCCAGCACACAAGAATATAATTAATCGGGTATTTGTTCTAATATGGCTGCAGAGGGATTTAACAGGAGATCAGCTGTGCTTAGTAATTTCACTGATAGGTTCTTCCTTCCATAGATGAAGGATTCTACCTTTTCTGGAATCTCAAGCTATGCCCTAATTTACATAATGTAGAGTCTTTCTCTTGTATAACATAGAAGAGAGGGCACAAACAGGAAACCCAGCATTTTTAAACTATGGAAACACAGGGGGAGTTTAAATCTTTACTTTTCTTTTTTAACTAAGTCAGAGCTGTACTGTGTTTGAAGAGCAACACCTGAGCTCTTGAAGCAGTTATAGGATAAAACCATGTCTTTACTCAAACCAAACTCCTGCTGAAGTCAAGCAATGAAATATTCATGCCATAAAAGTGGGAAAAAGTGCTTTAGCAAACTGTTGAATAATAATCTGTGTAAAGGTGCTATAAATACAGCCACAGAAGTGGATGAGATGTTCACAGAGATGTGCTGGGTTTCAGAGATGGTCCTTAGAGCAGCAGTTTGTCATTCCAGACTAGTTCAGCATGTCTGTGTAGCTATGCAGGGGTTGGAGGGACCCCAGAGTAAGATGCCTGTGAAATGTAGGTGTCTCCAAAGCCTCAGCAAACCTCTGCCTCAAGCCCTGAGACTGAACCAGGGAAAGCAGCGTTTCCTCAAGGCTCATCTGTGAACATTTAGGCCCATCTCTCTCTCACCCTGTGTGAGCACATGTGGTGCTGGTGTGTGCAGGGGAGAATAATCCCTTTTAATGAGTGGCAAACTGTCTATCTAGACAATTTGCATGGATAAGCACAATCCATCATAATACATCACCAAAGATTAGCCTGCTTGTGAGACTGACGTGTTTTGAAAGGAACACACCAAAGTGAAATTTATTTTCACACTCCTAAGTCTGTGGCTTTGATCAAGGAAACAAAGCATGATGTTGTTTTAAGAAGACACTAATGACTGGAAAAGAAGTGGTGTGTTTAAAAATCTTGATCTGCTGTGGGTAATAGTTGCAGGGTTTGCCACCAGCTTCCCATTAGTGTCTGAAAAACTCCCATGCTAAACCCTGCTGCACAAAGCTAGCAGAAATTGTAATACTTATATCTCTGATTAAACTGGTGCACATGTGTATGAAAGACTTATTTTTTTAAGATCAACAAATATGTTTCATATTGCTTGCTGCAGATTACAAAACCTTAAAATCTACAAGCATCAATGAACAGTAAAATATATGGCCAGATGATTGACAGGACAAGAAACAGACAGGTATTGTGTGTAATAGGCTAAAACCAGCCTCTGGAAAAAACATGGAAAATGGAAATTAAAACAACAGAAAAACAAAGAGCATTTCAAATTTGCCTTAATTCAATTTTTATTGCTTTGCACATGATGTTACTCAGACAAAAGCAAGTGAAATATTTCATGAATTTAATAGTACACTTCTATATATTTGTATGCTCACATCTTTTATTCTGTATCAAAGTTAAATGAAAATGGAAATATAAGAGTTGACTGTGATATCATTCAGGCCATGTCTCAAACACATTAGAAAAGTTAACTGCACCAGTTTGTGTGCAACTGATAGTTATATGAAGACTTTAGTATTTTTATGAGCAAGTAGGGTCTTAAGGATGGGCACCTGCTGCTCAAAGGAGAAACTCTTGATTTTTATGAGATCATTGAGAAGAGAAATGTAATTTCCCCATTGTGACTTCAGAATGAATATTTGAAAAGCATTCCTTTGTACCTGAGCTACCATTAAACCCAGACTGCTTGGGTCGTTGTCTTGTCTGAAGTTTGGGTTCTGTACAAGCAGTCTGGTTAAAAAGAACAGGTAAAATGAAACTGCTTTCTACTAATGCTACGAATCTGAATATTTCCTTCAGTCTAGTTGTACCTGTGCATTCCCACATGTAGTCATGGCTTATTTTTTCTCTGACTGCCCCATCTCTGTTTTTCAAGCTAAGACAGTCAGCTAGAAAAAAGTAAAATTGGATGTTGCATGTCTTGAGAAAACAATGGAGTGCTTCAGCTTTCTGTGTTAGGAGGATTTTCACTGGTTTCATAAATGTATTGGTTGATGTGCCCTTTTACAGCAATGCAAACATTATATTGAGTGGTTTCCCTAGGAGTAAACCAAGCCCCTTTACAGCCAGTAACAAAGTGGACATGAATAAGCTTTATAGGGATCACTCGAGTTATTACAGCATCTTTCATAGTTAACATTGTTATGAAGCTGTAAAAACTAAAGCCTGCACAGCCACTGCTTTATTATTAGAAAAATGCAGCAAAATGTAGTTTGAACAAGTAGCCAAAAAGAATGTGCAGCCTTTCAGCCTTTTTGGAGCAGGAAGGTGATCTCTCTCCCTTTGTCAACCACTACTTTTGGTCATGTCATGCCAAAACACTGCTCAGTCATCCAATGTTTGAATTTGGTCCTAATGTATGTACAGTCATCCCTTTTGGATTGCCCCTGCTGGTATTATTTGTCAGAGAAATTAGTATTCATGTGGTGTCACTGATCTTTCTGCAAATCACATCTATATTTCAGTGGTACATAAATCCTTTTCATGCTCTGTATCCAAGCACTGATCTGGGTCTAAATATAGAAGACTGGGAAGGGAAGGTACAGGTTGTCACTGCTGTGATCAGCAGTGAGTTCCTGCCATAATCATTTCATCCTGAGTTCAATACACTCTCTACCTGTGTATCAGTAGTGTTGTAACTCAGTTCAAAGGTGTAAAACATCAGGAGATAAATGGGCCACCACAAGACTTGACTTTTTTCATCTCTATCAGCGAGCCCAGTATTGTCTTTCTGCAACTGTTCTCTTATCGATGCATGGCTTCACGTTGTGTGCATAATCACATCCATTAAAACTCAGATTCAAGGAGAGGGAAATTGCTGGGAAAGTGGTGAAAAAAGACATTTCTCTCTGGGGGTTTGTTTGCTTTCTGGTTTATTGACCTGGGTGTCTCATTTGTTGGGTTCCTCTAACCATCTGCATGTAACTTGTGCGTTCTGGTGGGCCTGAGAATGCGAGCTATGTGGATTTTATGGCTCGGGTGGAGAGCTGCCGAGGTGCTGACTCTTCTGGCTGGCAGATGTAGCAGTAGGACTGGGGAGGGGCTCTTGGCAACATTCTGAAAGGCTGGCTTGCCTGGCGCTCGGAATAAAAGCAAACATGATCACAGGAGGAGAGACTGCCAGAAAAGCAACATCTTAACATCTGTCCCATATAAAATACCTTATTTTTCCTCCTGTCATACAATGTTCGCTTTCTGGTTTCATCCTGTACAACTGCAAAGCTGGAAGGGAATTTAGAGTTTCATGAATATCTGTGTTTCAAAGCTCAAACTTATTCTAACAGTCCTATATTTCCAGCTAACTAGTGCTTTAACTTTTAGAACTTTTTTAAACTTCTTTATACCTAAACTAGTATCATATATTAATTTATTTGTCACATAGAAAGAGGAATATTTTTATTCTTAGTAAATTAATGCTGATGTTTAGGCCATACTAATTACTCCTTCTGTTTTTGAGACAGTCTTGGTGGTTTTTTATGCATTTGAAGCTTCTAGTAGCTGAAAATATTTTCTCACAAGATTATACACACAGGTCTATATAGATACAAATGTCAAACATCTCATTGTTGCTTTTCAGTCTGTGTGGGTCACCACTAGGGAGCTCACAAAGAATAACTAAAATAACAATATCAAAGCATAATTTTTCTGGAATTGGGATTTCCACTACAAATATATATTGACGTTTGCAAATCAGATGGTTGGAGACCATTGAAGGAATCTGTTTGCAATTGACTAGAAAAATCATGTGTCTCTGGCTATTACCTGACTGCTCAGTTCTGCCCCAGTGAGAAACTGAACCTGCAGCAGCAGCCAAGGGTCTGTAGCCTCCCTCACTTGGAAATGAGAAAGGATGGTGCTTTTCCTTTCTGCCTTTGCTGAGGTGAGGTCAGTGCAAATTATGTCCAATTATATCTGGTGTGCCTGGAACATCAGAGAAATTGTCATTGGTGGTACAGTGGGAACAGCAATTTGCTCATGGTAAGGGGGTGATGCTGCTTAGACCAGAAGCTGTCCAAAAGTTTCTGTTCATAATGGTGAAAAAATTAATCATTATGAAAATTTGAAAAATTTAAAAGGTCAACTTTTTTTTATAGACTTATATAGGTTTTTTGGTTGTTGTTCATTTGGACTCTTTCTGAGTGTTCTGCAGAAGGTATCTCTGAAATATATAAAACTGTCATGTGTTACTTTCTTGCCAATTCCTTTGTAATTAGTTCAACATGGCACAAGACCTCTAAATGACCCTTGGTTCTGTGTCACAGATTGCACTTTGTATGTTTATATGAAATACCAGTAAAAGAGTCAGCCTGGGAGCACTTTGGTGATTTTCAAAGCAGAAAAGTCTCTGTGGGGGCAAATGTTTGTGATAACTACAACTTTATTAAAACTTTTGAAGGCAGTGAATAAAATGAGACTGCAGAACTTCATCAGTGACTGAATTTTTCCCAGTGGCTGTCTTTTTGGCTGAAAATATATAATTTTTAAAAGAGCCAGTCTTGGTTTCTCACAGTATTAAACCTTATTTTGTTGATTCTGTTAAGGCAGAGTGTAAATCAATACTCTGTTGGTCCAGTGCTTTGTAAAGGATTGAGTGTGATATGAAGCCAAGGTGGGTGCAGCCCTTGGACTTTTGAATAATCAGTTTTCACATCGTGATTTTCACATTTTTGGTGGGTGATTGTAAGAGGGAAGAAAAAACAATATAGTTAAATGTGAAATGATGGTTTAAGGCTGTAAAATCAAGTTACCAGATCAAGGTGTGGTGCAAAAGTAAGGAATATCTGAAAGATTGATATTGAAATGGTACCTTCTGGTCAGAGGGCTTAAAGGGGACGAAACAGGTTTCAAATGAAACAAAATTTTGTTTTGTTTATTAAAACAATTTAAAAGGGATCCTTTTAACATTATCATTGAATTGAATTAAACTGACTCAATTTGCTTCAATAGAACTTTAAAGCTTAAGTTCTTTAGGTCTCAAAATCCCAGTCTTAACCCTGGTTCCACTTCCTAAATCTTAAAATCTTGCCTTTGACACTGGGCATGTAAAACCTCATAGATAAGAAACAGTTGTGTGTAGTCACTGGTTCCTCCAGCCCTGTGATCACTCTGAGGAGGAGGCTGCCTCTGAAAACACATATGATCATGGTTTGGGAGCAAAATTCTTCATTTTCTGGGCAAGGAGAGACTTGAAGAGTGAGGGAAAAGATGCTAACAATACACTTCTGGATTTCAGCTCTTAGCTTTCCTGCAGTTGTAGTAGTTCAACCTTGGCCGATCCTTTAGAAAACTTGATTTCTCCCCACAGTAAAGCTTTGTTCTTCTTACTTAATGGTACAGATTTTCCTGCTTCATAAGGTCACGATGCACCCCTTTCATAATAACAGCATAATTTTAACAAGAATTTGTAACCTGTTCATATATTCCTTTGAATAACTCAATTCCTCTTGTTTGTCTTTGGTATGGTCTTTTAAATTACTGCTTATAGCTGTGCAAGCCATTTTATTTGGATGTATTTTGTAGTTCATAATCTTTATGGAATTGTATTTGCAAATTTTTTCCTAGTTGCTATTGCTGATTGTCTCCTTTAAAAATCTGAACTGCTTCTTTGCTTTGAAATGTGTGGCATCCATAAGATAATTAATGAATTGAAAGTCTCAGGATAGTATTTCAAATTTTACTGTTTATTCATGTAAAGAAAGGCAAAATTTGTTTGGAGAAACATTGAATTTCTATTGTTGGCCTTCTTCCATAATTTTTCTCCTGAAATATATTTCAGGAAAAACCTGCAAGAGAAACCCTCTACCTACCAAGTCAGAAAACTTGGAATTGATGGGTTTAGTCATAGACTTCCAGCCTGGTGACCTGGGAAGAGGTGGCTGGAAATGTTTCCTCTTTGAGCAGTTGATGTGTCCTTTACTAAATTAACAGTCAGCCTTGAAAGGAAAGTGTATGAAGCATGGATCAGTAAATTAATTCAATTTAAAAGGAAAAATGGTGTTGAATATTCAAAATCAAAGCCAGTATTTGTTCTCTTCTTAAATTTTGACTTCACATGACTCCATGCTGTGGACTACATCCTAATGTTGTTTTTCCTGGTCCACTCCCATCTCACTGCCTAACTCATAAAGTCCCCATGACAGCTCTAGCTGTGGATTAATAGAAAGGTAGAAGCTGGAAAGTATTTCATGTTTTTAGCTGCCTTTCAAATAGAATTTAGGGGGTGGGAATGGAGCTCTCCAGAGACAACACCTTCAGAAGTTTGCTGTAAAGACTGACTGTGTAGGGAAATTTTGTCACTGAAGTTCTTTGTTAAGGAGCAGCAATCAGTTCAAGTGGCAGGCACAGAGGTTTCATGAGATAAGGGACAGGAGGTTTTCACTATTCTTTATTGAACTTATAGTTTGGACAGACCCAAGTATGATATATCATTAAAACAAAGCCTTATATTATTCCTTATTATTCCTTATCCTTCAGAACTGCATGATTTTGACATCTAAATTTTGCTGTTAATTCTTACTGAAACCTCAGAAAAGTTACAGAGGATGAATTTTAGCTCTTGCTTCATATGATGTCAACATTTATCAGCTTTTCAATAAATAATACATTTGAGCAAATTGATAATCAGTCCTGACAAGAACATTCATTTCTGTTTGCCTTTAGTTATTTACAGTTTTAAAATACTACAATTTAGAATGTTTTTATATATGGATATAAGATAAAATCTCCACACCAAACCCAGCATCTTGATGATTCCAGTGGTGAAAACATCTGTCAAAGATTGCTTTTTAAAGTTATTGAAGTCCCAGAGATTACTGGAGACTAACCAAATAATGGGGTTTTAGTTTCAATTTGCTGGTTATTCTTGATGATAAAGTTGAGGAAATTAAAAAGTCTAATTTAGGTCAAATTATGAATTTTATAAGACCAATATAAAGAGACTGGTTTTAGTTGAAGATTCAGTTTTAAAGAAAGCTTCAAAACAAGGTAAGTTCAAATGTTCTGTATGAGATACTGTATTTTGAATTCTGTGGTGAATTTTCTGAGAGCAGCAGTGTGGCCACACAGAACACCAGGAAGAAGACATAAAGAATGTCTTAGTAGAGGGTGAACTTGGGCATTTTTGGGAGGGGAGGAAAAGCCTCCCAAACCACATCTCACCCAAAGGGTGTCATTCTGGCAGGCATTAGTATTATTTATGAACAACAAATAACACTGGGAGCAGATGCTCTTTAGTCCCAGTGGGGTGGTGAATTGGCCACCTGAGGCCTGGCTTTGTAGCCCCTGTGCCAGACTGGCTCCTGGCAGGTCCTGCAGCCACAGCAATTTTACAAATCCTTCTGGGCAAGGCTGGATTTCACAGGGAGCTCCCTGGTGTTTGCTTGACAGACAGAAAAGGAGTGGCCCTGAGGGCCCAGGGGGCACCCAGAAATAGAGTCACATCCCCTTATCCCCACCCTCAAATCTCATCTACTTTGCCTCTCACTTGTGGCCCAATTTGAAGTCCCCCATGTAAAGGTGGGAGATTTAGGAGCCCATGAGCACCTTTAATTTTGTTAACTAGGGTTTGTCACGTGAAAGCTGATCAGGAACTGCTGAAAGTGTGTAGGACTCTAATTTATACCCTAACAATTCAGCAGTGCTTTTTGCAGCTACAAACTAGCTGCCAAAATCTCATAAATGACCATGTTAGTCATATTTTTTTCCTTCTTCAGAAGGAATATTTCTTTCTTTTATTAATATAAAACCACAATGTCATTATGTCACCCATGCATCCACTGTGTAATTACTCCATTTTAAAGATAAATCCATTGTCTTAGGATGCATCCATCATAGATGTCACCTTTAGCACAGAAGGTGAGACACTAAATGGACACCTTTTACTAATATTAATTTCTATAGAGTCATCAATTGCGAATAGACTATCCATTGTTCTCTTTGACAGAGACAGGCCAATGACAAAGATTAAATTATCCATTTTTGTGGAAGCGAGGGATCTGCTTCTAAGAGTGCTCTGTGAGATCTTGCTCTTCTGGCCTGAGTATATTCTATTAATCTACAGTTTGTTCATTTTAAACACTGATCAATTACAGCAGAAGATTGCAGATTGCATGTTCTTCATTGAAATGAAAGGTCAGGAATTGGAGAAGCTTTGATTCTCTCTCTGAAAGGTTTTAGTCAAAAAGAAAAGAAAATGCCTGGTTTTGTCTCTTGCCTGCTGTGTTAATCTGACACTCAAGGGCTCTTTCTGGATCTTCTGCCAACCTTATCTCAGATTCTCATGCAATTTAAATGACAATTTATAGTGCTCATTTAAATTATGCAGGAGTGTTATCCTCAGAATGTACTGAAGGGTACATCACTGGAAACTTGCTGGAGCCAGTACAGGAGCCATCAAGGCCCCAGTGCCTTTAGCACTAATAGGCACTTCAATGTTATTTCCAGGACCACCTGACTTTTTTGGGGGGTAGGGGGTGTAAAGGCAGACATGCTGCATGTGAGCTTGCTTTCCTTTTGTTTTATCTTGGTGTAGTGAGGGAGAGTGATGTGTCTGGATGCAGTGAGATGGGAGAAGCTGACACAGGATGAATCAGATCCACCCTGTGAAGATATTTCCACATTCTATGTGGATAAAATTCCTCAGTGTCTCGGGGCATCTGGGGACATGGGCTGGTGGTGGGTTGGCAGTGTTCTGTTCACAGTTGGACTCAATGGTCTTAAGGGTCTTCTGCAGCCTAAATGATTCTGTGGCTTTATGGTTTTCTATTTGACAACTGTTTAAAGTTAGATTTCTTTGTTGTCCCTGGGAGTATTTCAGTGTTGTATGGAATGGTTCAGAAGCTGGGTCAGAATACTGGATTATTGTCTTAAATCCACTGCAGGTTCATGAATGAGGAAAAAATAGAAAGGATAAAATCCTGGTTTGGGAAGGTGCTTCAGTGGGAAATAGGCTCAAGGAAGCACTGGAAAAAAAATCCAAATGTCATTGAAAGTATCACCTAAATTAGTGGGCTTTTGGCAAAAGCTAACAACCTCCTCTGATGTGTGTTTATACAGCATGTGCCTTTAGAGCAGGCATTTTAAAAAACATTTATCCAAGTTTGTAAGTAGCTTTGCTGTCAAATAAGAGTAAACAATAATATAATTACCTGTTTCTTCATGTATCCGTGAATTCCTGATTTTTTTGTAACTGCAGTCTTCTTTCTTCTGACTTTTAAATGCAATTTAAAGTGGGTGATTTTTCCATTCATGCAAATCTCTTTATTTTGCTAAGGTACTCCACTTTTGGCACTACCATTTTTTATTCACTTACCACCAGCTGTCATCCCTAACTTTAAAAGTTATCCAAACAGAATAGTGCTGCCCTCACTACACTGTAGTTTTTCCTTTGTTGTGTCCTGGTCTGGTATTCTACAGCAGAAACCTACCAATGTACAGAAAAATGTAAGGATTTCTAGAAAAGAAATTGCATTTTTATAATATTAAAGACAAAGTTATTGAAAGTACCTTTATGTGAGAAACAGGAGAAAGATCTCAGAGGGTACTTTTTAAAAAGTCTGTTTTATCAGGGCATATGTTTATTTCTGATATACATATGGAAATGAGAGGTAACACAACCAAATTATATGTTAGGCTTAGTTTGAAATAGTGGCACTTTTAATGCCATTACTTTAAAATGCTGACATCAAATTTAACTTCATTAACAAAAATTAGATTTATCAGCAATTTTAATAGTTGCCAGGCCTATTGCAGCTTTTTTCTCATTCCACCTGTTTCTGTTTATCTGCATTTTGTTAAAGGAAATTCAGGGACACAAAAGGGACAAACATTGTCCAAAATTTGGTATTCCAGACATCTGCTGCACATCAACAAAGTGTGTGTGCATGGTTTTCAGTGTGTCTGGACTTTTTTCTATAATAATTTGTGTAGTTGTTAGGGGAGGAAAAATCCATTCTGGAAGGACTACTGTTTCTTTTTGACTGGGTGACCTACAGTGGACAACCACCATGAAAGGACATTAGTCACAAAGTTGGCTGGGAATACTATTTTATTAGGAGAAGAAGTAAAAGAAAAAGGGCGCTACTTGAGTGTGGATCTTTTCTTTAGTCCTAATTAGAACCACAATCCATCATGCTGGAAAGTTTCTATTCATTTTGGTGATTGGGGACATGACAAATGAATCTCGGAATAAATGGGATGTCAAGGCAGAGCAGGAGATGGATGTGTTCTGCATGGGATGAATGTAATAAGTACAGTTAATGCTGGCAACCAGCCAGTCCCATTGCCTCACGCTGGGTGAGTTGCCCCAAGGCTCTGACCAGGGGTAAACCACCAATAAATGATTCCCCTCATCTCCCATTTGTTACAAAGTGAACACCTTGTCAAGGTTCGTTTTCTGTTTTCCTAACTGTCACTTTGCTTCAGTGATGGCAACTAATTGAATATTAGTCAATTGTTTCTAATAAAATGCTGATAATTAGACAGCTTTTTTTCATCTTCCTGGCCTGGCTCCTCTCTTTAATTTCACTTCCCTTTCAGTAGCCTCTGTTTCTCACACAGCCACGTCGAGATTGATTATCTGCAGCAAGTGAGAGGCCAAGCAAGAAACTTCATTTAAGATTAATTTCAGGGAAACTGTTTTACAATTTTTCTAAATTGAATTTAGTCTTAATTTTAAAGTGTTAGGGGTTGTATGTCTTCAAAGGTTGCTTTTGGATAATTTATTATGTAGCAAGTAATCAAACCCAGTCTTGAGCTAGGATGCTCAACATGTCTATAAGCATTCCTTGGATTTAGCCATACTGACAGGCCTGGCTTTGCTCAAAAGTGCTGGGGAGAGAAAGGAGGCATTCCCTGGCATAAATACTAGGTTGTCAGTAATGTATTTTTTTACTGAGCAATTCCATGAAAAGACTCTTTCCCTCTTTGTATCAGTCTCTCCAGCTCTCTGTGATCCTCAGTTGCCTTTGGTAGTTTTGGTAGAGGGGACATGGATGGTTTCCCCATAAAGCTTAAAACCAAGTGCATGACAGCTGTGTAAATTCAGGCCAGCTACCAGATCAGCAATTGTCTTCCTTATACCAGCCTGGGTAAGACTCAAGTGTATCTTCAGATTTATTTGAATTGTAATCTGTTCTTTGAATCCATTGAAAACAATCTCCAAAATCTAAGACCTGTGTGAATGCTGCACTCAGCTATTTCTCAGGAAATATTTCCCAGTGACTTGCTGGGTGTCTGGCCCACACCACATGTAAAATGTGAGATTCCACTAATTTCAGTTGAATCATGATGACTTGCACAAGCTGCAAAGCTGTCCCAAGGGAAAGTTCTCTGTCTTATCTGGAGTAAACCATAATATAACAAATATATTCCAACTCAGTGTGCTTACAAACTGAGGATAGTACAGCTGTAAAAATGCTGCCAACAAATATTTCTGCAGCCTGGTGGTGGGGATGTGTGTGTGCCTGGTAAGGGTAAAATAAAAAAGGCAGCAAAGCATCCAGAATTTCTATTATGTTGGTGCTTATTTAGCAAAAGGAGAAGGCTGGAAAGGCACCCTGAAGATCACTTCCACCTTAGCCTCTATCTCTCCCCACACAAAACCAGCTTTAGTTGTTTGCATTCCCTCGGGGTGGGGATGAAACTGTATCATGCTGCTTCTTTCAGTCATTGTCTTATGTAAAGATATCAGGGGATGGATATTTGTACCACGGCAAAATGCTGAGCAGCTCAGTGTAAGAACTGCTGAGTTGGAGAAAGAAGCTGGAGAAGGATGAAATGAATACTGAAAACCCAGAAATGAGAAAATGGAACATAATGCAAGCAGAATTAGAGCACTTGGAGTCTGTCCTAAGATATTCCTGGCCAAGTTTGTCCCTTCAAGCAAATAAACCAACCCCAGGGAGCAATTTGGCCTACCATGCATACATTTGGATTCTCTGAAGAGAAGGAAGGAGAATAACACAATTGCATGGAATGAGAAAAACTGTAGCAGCTTTTCCATCCCATCTTTTGCTCTAAGAGATGCTGAATATAATATATAGATCATATCCAGTCCTTGTTAAAGTCAACCTGAGACATTTTTACTAGCTTCACAATGTACCAATCACTTATTTAAAAACTCAGCAAGAGAGAAGGTCAGATTCTGAATGAAGAGAGGTGAGCACTTGCCTAAAACCTGCCAGAAAAGTATGCCTGTAAGACTTTCTAAACTAATATTTTTGCTAGCAAGCCTCTTGACTTTGCAGGAGTTGAGATGGCAACTTCCAAAAATCTCTGTTTCTTTGGATGTGACTGTGCAGCCATGCAGAACTGTAGCTCATATAGACACATCTGAGCCAGCTTTATATTAGGAATGGAACCATAATGTCATGGAGCTCAGCATGGGACACCAGACTTGCCTGGTTTCTCAGGTAGGTTTTGCTGTCTTATACTGGCTGAGGTGTGTGTGTATCCTGTGTCTTTACTAAAGGGCATCAGAAGACTTTTGTCATAAGGAAAAAAATAAGAAAGTCTGGCTCTTAGATTTATTCTGTATTGGAGAAGCTGAAAATGTTCTCTGCTGAGTGCAAAGAGTGATCTGTGCTGTCTTTAAGAGAACAGTGAAGATTTTTCTATTCCACTCTCTGGCTGAATATATACATAGAAAAAATAAAAAGGAAATCAGGGAAAGACCAGCAAATCTCTCTCATTTTTATTGTACATCTTAATCTTTCAGGGAAGGTTATAGCTAGCATTTTTCAAAGAAATCCAGCTCATTGCACATCAAATGTATAAGTCTGCAATCCTCCCTGGTGAGCATCTTGTTCCTGGAGTGGCCCTGCTGGGCTCAGTCAAACTGTTGCAGCCTAAGTTTCTTCAGGCTGCTTCTCTCCACAGTCAGCCACCATGGGTGACAAACAGGGCTGCTGAAAGCACATTTGTGAGCCCTGTCAGGGATGGAGCAGAGCCCATTACAGCACAAATGAAGTACCCTGTGTGCCTGGTGAGTGTTCATGTTAAAGAAGTCAAGTTGCCAAGCCTTGTCCTTTGTAGAGGTGGAGATTTTATTATTTTCTGTGAACAGGATTTTCTTCATTAGCTATGAGTGACAGAGGTGGTAGGAAAGTTGTTGTTGTGAGGGTTTGTATTTAATGGCAAGATCTAAACATTGCAATCCACCTCAAGTAACTCTGTAGCACAGTAACAAATGGGTCCCCAACTGCAGACAAGCAATACAAGCTGTGAAATCTGCTGTAGAAAAGACTTCCAGGAATATTCATGTGTTTTGGTCTTGAGCAAGTAGTCTGTTGTTTCTGATTTTTCACTGGAAACAGCTGACTGGTAAAATATTGTAATATTGTTTCAAAAAACCGTGCTGGATTGCTTGTAGCCTGCTGTCAGCTTACTCCACTGGCAGTTCAGTTTGCAGCACCTGTGATAAATGAGTGAAATTAATGATTGCCAAGTGCTGCCTGACTATACTTCATGTAAAGTGAGATGGGGTTTTTTGAAGTTCAGGCTGTCATCAGATTTTTTTTTTTTATTTATTCATCTATTTTTAGAAACTATGTAGCAGCAAATATGTGCCATGTACTGCAGGTTGATAGACAACTGAATGGCAAGGCTGTAATGGGATCTTTCAGTTCTTACTGAATAAAGTCTGTTTCCTTTTTATAGCTCTGATTATACCTATATACCAACAAGGCATGTTTAAAGCCTCTAGGAGTCTATCATCACGGCAGAAATGTGTTTCTCTTTATAAAAAAGAGAAGAATTCAGATTATTTGTAGGCTCGTGCGATGCTTACATTGCCTTTGTTTTTGAGTGGCCATTTGGAAGAAATTTCTTCCTGTGACAGGAAATAAAATATATAAATCCATGCAAAATGTGGTCCCAAGATCTATTTCTCACCCCTTCAAACCACAGAGATGCATGTGTGGGAGTGATGGGAGTTTTGGGGAGCCCAGGGAGGACTGTGCCCTTTCTAGAGCAGTTTCTGCCCTGCAGACGTGAACCTTTGCCCAGCTCAACTTCTGCTGCATCACCTGAGGGGTGGAGCTCCCCAGATGTGTGAGGTTGTGCCCAAACTGACATGGCATCACTGGCCAGGAAATAACCACCAGGGGGGTTCTTTATTTAAAGAAATATAAACAAATTTATCTTGAGATTAGTTCTAATTCCTTATAAAAATCCAGATAAGAGGTATCTGGAGAAACAGTTGATTCCCTCTGCTCAGCTGTATGATGAAGAAATGTGTTCTTACAGTAGTGCAGATAAAAATTAGGTCCCGTGGGAAGATTTTTCAAATATATAATAGTTCAGTAGTGAGTCATTTGAGATCTGTAAATATCCTAATTTAAAACTTAACAGATACAGAAATGTCAGTATTTTTCATGAACTCTGTAGCCCATCTTTCCTGTGAAGGAGCCTCATGAGAAACTCATGGATGTGAGGGAAACCCACCCTATACCATCCCCCATGATGTTTGGGGAGTGAAGAAGAGGGCTTTGTTTTCAGCCAGTGCAAGCACAGTACATTTGTCTGGCACTTTTGGATTTGCTGGGAAGTTGTGGTGCCTGTGTGGGGAGGGGCAGAGGAGGAATGCTCAACATTTCTCCACTGGGAGAGGTGATCCTTAGCAGAGGTGATTCAGGCTTTGTGTCCCTCAGCAGCTGAGAAATAATGGGAAGCACCATTCCTAAATCCAAGTGATAATCATGGTGCTTATAGATGAATGTAAATTTCATAATCAGCTGTAGTCTGCAGTTGGGAAAATACAAGTATGTAAAGTATTTTTAAATTATTACTGTTCAGGGATCATAAGACAAAGATTAGTTGTCTAAATCTGTCTCATAAACAAATTAACACAGTCCTGCTTTCTGTTCAAAATATGATTCTTGTTGGAAGGATTAAACATGCTAAATCCAGCTAGAATATGCTGTGATCGTGTTTTTTAGCAAAGCTGCAATAATCAGACATTTACAACTAATAAATCGGTACTCTAATTCCTCTGCAATAAGGCTTTGAAATATAATCTGTCATTTCAGATTTATAGAACATGACTTTTCATAATTATAATTCTCAAATGCACATTACTAGTTATAATTAAATTCACTTTCAAAAAATCTGAAGCATTTTTGTGGATTATCTGCTCATATTATGTTCTAATGGTAAAATTAATGTATAATCTGTTGAATAAATTTGGTTAGTTCTTGGATAGAAAAATATGCTCTACCATTGATCAAGTCCTGGAAACTTAGATAAGAAGAATAAAAATGTGTACTGTATATCTTAAGAGAGCTCTAACAAAGCCACATCAAACTCAATCATAGGCAAAAAAAAAGAACTTTCCTTCATAAAAGAAAAAAATGAAAGGATTTCAACTAATTCAAAAGAAATTTAAAAATATTAAATTAGAGCTTGATTAGAAAAGATGTTAAATACTGGCTCTGGTTAGGGTGTAACAATGGATTAAATTATAGACTCATTCAAGTGAAGAATGAATCCCTATTCATGGGAACAAGTATATTTATTTGTGGGTGTTGGTTCAATAAAAGCCAAAGTGTATCACTTACTCAGCTTAATGTTTCTCATTAATAAGATACCCAAGAACCTGATGTATTTCTTGCCATTACTCTCAGAACCCACACCATTATTTTACTAAAGCAGAAGCTCAGGCTTTAAGCATCTCAGTTTTGAAGGCAATAGGTGAGATCCCTGCTGCCCCAGAGCAGGAGCTGCACTGATGCTCATCAGATGGGTTTTTTTCCTCACAGTGTGTGCTCCTGCTTCTGCCACTTCCCCACAAGTGCAGCTGGAGGTGACAAGCACAGCCAATCCTTTAGATCTGTGTGTGCTGAATAATGGGAATAATTTCTTCTGTCAAGCCCTTAAGTAAGAAGTATAGAGAAAGTAACAATCTCTTTCTGTAGCCTCAGTGAGGCAACAGGGACCATTAGAGGATCAAATCACCAGTGGCTTTGGGAATAGTCTCTTGTCCCCACAGAAGGTTTGTCGCTGCTGCAAGGACATCTGAACTCCTTTCTGCTGAGCACTCTGAGCAGTTGTGTCTCTCTTCTGGCCTGGGCAGGCTGCTCTGCTCCCTGCGAGCACCTGGGCAGTGGAGTTTGTTTGCTCAGCAGCCAGGGGCAGCCCCAATCCTTGTGAGCTGCACAGGAGCCGAGTGTTGCTGTGTCCTGATACCTGTGAGTCCTTCCCTTCCCATTTGCCCCTGAATGCCCCATCAGGAGACTGGAAACGGCCATCACCTGCCTGCTATGAGGGTGTGAGAAGGTGGGGTGAGCTGCTGGGACACCCCCAGGGCCCACTGCAGTGGAGAAATAATAATATTAAAAATACATTTAACCAGTCCAAGAGGAGGTAAATAGGTTCTTGGAAACAAACATGACATTGTAGGTGAGCTTTAGTGCAAAGGCAGCTGGATTTGGATGGGGGTAGGAGGTGGCTGCCTTGGTAGGACTGAATGCTTGATGGTGGCTTTGTACTTAAAATGAGTGAGAAGACTGAAACAGGGTTGATAACAGTGAGTATCAGTGAGAACCTGGTGCTCCTATGACCCATTTTAACAAGAGATAGTTCTTAAAGATAGCCTATAATGTTGAACAATTTCCCTATCTACAGCAAGTATCAGTAAGTTTTTTTAATTTTGACACGGGAGTAGAAACACCCAGCAGCTGGACAGTTCTTGACTTAAAGAATTTGTAATCTCCACAGCTAAACTGGGCAAAAGTGGGAAAGAAGGCTCAGAGAAGTAACAGGGCAAATCAGCTGTACACTGAATTTCTAACCATGGTCTCCTATCATCCAGCCTTGTGTAGTGAACCACCCACACCCTTCTCACATGCTACTCTTCCCTTGAAGTCTGAGAGAAGAGACAGCAGTCAAGTGCAGTAAATAAATAATTCAGGGGCAATATGTAATGATCCATGGAGCATCCCAAATTAATGCATGATGACCTGCAAGCAAAATTACATGGCTGAAAATCAAGGTCATTTAGGGACAGCTTGCTTGTGTGTTCACTAAGTAGTCTTCAGTTTGTATCAGTATAAACCCTCCTTGTGCAGCACAGGTAAAAGCAAAATTAGTTACTTGAAAATGCTGAAGTATTTATTCACAATTGATGCTAAAGAGTACTTTTTACCAACCTAAGGTAATATCTCCAACAGGAGGTCTTCTTGAGCTGTGTGGAAGAGAAATATCTCCTGTCAGTCAGAACCTTTTTTGCCCTCTGTGTAGCTGGAGATGGAAATTCAGAACTCGATCAGAGGGCAGAGGGGTGTGAAGGGCTGCCATGCCTGCTGAATATCTGTGAGGCAAGTGAGAGCAAAAGTACCTGGGTCTGGGTTTTCCCTGGATTAGCTGGCCCACCTGTGGCTGCATTTCTTCAGGAAACTTCTAGCTGGAAGTATATGCACATCTCAGATGAGGAAAGTTTTTTATTAGCTCTGTAAAAGAATGGATATTTATCTATCACTAATCTGTCCACTTAATTAGCAAGCTGAAATGGTGTCATTAAAATATAGTGTTGCCATTACTGAAAATAGTTGTTAATATGCCACTTTTACAATTAGCTGAAAAGCAATTATTAAGATGTACAATCTCATGCCAATTGAACCCACACCATCTTCAGGTATGGGGGAAGCATCCAGAAACTGCCTGTCCACCTTATACATGGCACAGGTGCAGCAAATGGGGAGGCCTCTGGTGGGCTTTGGATGAGAGAATTGCAATTTCTTGTATTTTATTGTCAAGATTCAGGAGACTAGTGTGATGAATGACTAATAATCCATGTCCCCTGTTTTAAATTTGAATGTGAAATATTATGCAGCTGATGAGATTGTTCTTAATTTTTACAGTTAAAGATACATGGCAGAGAAATGTTGTTCTTGGATAAGGGGTGTAAATAAGGCCAGGCTTTATTCCTGGAGTAGGCAGTGTCAGGTAAATTTATTTAGGCAGCATCAGGTAAATTTGACATTGTCACCAAGATCCCACAGAGTGTTCAGTGTAGGCACTGAATGTCCCATGGGCAGCCAGGGCCTGTGACCTGCTGTCTTCTGAGTCCAGTCATAAACTCCCTGAGCAGCTGTTCCTATCAGAAGGGGTGAGATTAGAGAATAAGTAAGGTGTAAGTGATGGTTGCAGAATCAGGTGTTTAAAAACCTTAAAAAAATGCGTGAGGGTATGAACAATTGGGAATTAGAGTGTATCAGCAGGGCTTAGGGAGGATTCAGCTCTGTATTTTATGTGAATATCTGTGCTTGTTTATTCCAGTCTGTGCGAACAGGGGATGTTAATTGGTGAACCAGCACTTGGCTCTGGCCTTACAAACACAGAGCTTTGACTTCTTAAGTACCATATGAATATTAGAAAGGGATCAAATCTGTCCTTACTTACGTCTTCTCTGTGATGTTGCCATGTCCATTTACTCTTCTTTTGATCACATTCCTCTTGACTTGTTTTCCTCTGGACATATAAAGTACAGGATAATGCTAAATTTGTTTTAGGACCTGTGTGGTTTTTTTCCCTTCCAAATTCTGAAAGCTTAGTTTGACTTTTGAAAAGATACAGAGAAGACTTTTCTCACATGAGAAATGTGTTGGAAATGTTTTCTTAATAGCCTGCTTAGTGCTGCTTAATCTGTGTTTACAAAAGAAAAAATCCACAAAGAAGCGCATTTTTCAGAAGGTAGAGAACAACCACCACATCCCAGGAGCTGGGGAATTGATATACACTAGCAATGCCTGAGGATGAGGAGCTGTCTTTATCTGTTGAAATCATCTATTTTTTTCTCAACAACAAAAATGTAAGCATTCATATTGCAGAAAATGGATAGCAGATGTGCCTTCCCCACCCACCACCCCAAACACATTTGGTGATGTCTCAAATGTATGTAAATATTTTGAAATTTTCCAATCTGCTTAAGGATATATGGTAACACAATAGAATTTAAATACAAATATTTATTTCAAATGACACTTGCAAAACTGGAGAGCCCCCCTGCTGATGTGTACAGAATACTATGACAAAGATTATTTAAAGATATGTCAACAGTTTTACATATATATTGGAAAATGTTCTGTGTGCATGTTCACATGGCTGGAAAACTTGCCTGAGTAAAGGGAAGACTTTGGATCTTTGGCAGTGGCCTCATCGACCAGGGGCTGTGTCTGTTCTGTGAACAGCACAGGCTTTTCCCTAGGATGGGAAGAAGAAAATACTTTTACAGTATCTCTTTTTGCACTAATAATGTAAACAGCATTAACTGGGACTTGCTCCTGTTGCTCAGGGATTTTCTTACCCAGCTCTGGTTTGTTTGTTTGTTTGTTTTCTCGTTCCTGTTACCCTTGTGATTTGCCTTAAAAAAACCCAGAAGTTCATAATTTTAACACTGAAGGGCTGCAAGTAAGGCACATGAAATGAAATGCAATTCCCACTTTCACCACTCTGAGCAATTGCCAGTCATTTGTTTTCATTCTGAAAGCAGCTGAGCACTCTCTGGCTTCACAGGATGTGAATATTCCCAATATCTTTATTCAGCATCTTGCAGGATTCTGTTTCTGAGAACAGGCCCTCTTCTGTGTTTTTACTGCTGGTGCATTTCCTATTTCCTCTCTGTCCGCATCACAACTTCATCTTTTATTACTGTTTTGGGCTTATGAAGATGCAGTTATGCAACATAAACTCATCTTTGAAAGGCTGAGATTGTCAAAACAATCAAAACCACTTGAAAAATCTTTTGCTGAATATTCTGATGAAAACAAAGAGTTTTACTGCACTAGAACACAGCACACATGAATTATTTCAAGTCCGGAAAATGTGTCAGTTTCTCTCATGACTACTTAGGTGGATACAGTTCATACCAGAGCAGAGTCCCATTGACTTCAGTAGGACTTTGAGGCTTCAACTTTCATGCATAGAGACCAGGCTAAGAATCATCCTTGGGGGCATCATAAAGGTTCTGCCTAAGAAAGAATATACTTATCTCCCTGAAACAGGTCTGATAGATAAAGAAATATTTGTTTTTTTTTAATCTGAAATTCACATACATTTTTCTTGAGCATCCCATACTCTGCTGGGGAAATTGTCAATTATTTATTTGAGTATTGGAGAAAAATCAAGGGCACATCAAGGCACTTCATACCTTTTGATGCAGTCTAAAATGTTAAAATTCCACTCTGGCAAAATTCTCTCTTTTTTTTTTCTGCCTTGAACTTGACAATGTTTTCTTTATTTTTGTTTGGAAACAAATGCATCTTTTTTTTTCTTATCAAATGGAAGTGTTTGGCTTACAGATGCTACCTTTCAAATCAAAGCCTACTAAAAACTATGATGTAGCCAGAGAACCTGTCATATATTTTCCAGTTAGTGGGTGAGAACTTTTCCAGCAGCTGTACTGTGTGTCTTGGCAAGTGTTTGTCTGTGCAAATATTCCTTCCCCAGATTCATCAGTGCAAAGTTTCTAAACTGTGGTTGAGATACAAAGAAAGAAAATATTGCAACACTTGAGAGGAAGAAGAATGTTGGAGAACAGAACAGCTTTCTAGAATTCCACACACCAATTTCTATTTTCCCAAGCTTGAGCATCCCCCCAGTGTAAGATGAATAGTCAGGTCTTTTACCCCAGTGATGGTGCTGGGTGGGGAAGGTCACTCCTTGAGCAGGAACTGGGAGCACATTCTGAAATGTGTCTGTCCTGCTGGAGGGGAGCCCTGGTTAGTTCTGCATAGAGAGGATGGGATATTATTGCTAGGTGAAGAAAATACACCTCTCCCTCTCTTCTTGTAAGGTTGAAAGGATAGGAGGAGTCAATGACCTTATGTTCAAGACTTTGCACTTTGAGTTGGGGGGAAATGAAGACCAATTCTGAGTGTTTTCCTTTAGTACTTCCTGCAGCCTCCCCTGCAGTATGACAACTTTGGAAATACCTGAATGCTGCCAGTGTTTCAGCAGAGAAATACTGCAGGGTACATGTTACAGAGTTCTTCAAAGACAGAATTAGCATCAAACAGTGTGATGTTAATGGCAGGTGCTTCTGTGCCTTGACTGTTCCTGTTTATTTTGTGATTTGACAACAAGACATTTATGATTGAGAGACTTCAACACAGGTCTCTAACTCACTTGCCTACAGGTGAATGTTAATTCAGATGTGAATAGGATATAAACTTACTGCACATAAGCCCTTCCTGAGAAATGTTTTGTAGGTACCAGCTGTAATGTTTCTGACTGCAATGTACGTAAAGATGCAAGAAAATATTTGCACACTGGTTTCAGTTTAATGGTTCATTAATAAACATTAAATAACAGCAATTTTGTCTTTGCTAACCCACTTCTTGATAAGACAAAACAGACTTATTTGAATATAGATATGTATGTGATAGCTTCAGGCAAGTTATTTTTGTAATTAATTACAACATTAGAAACCAATTATATAAATATGTTACTATAGACCAGTCTCCTTAAGTCTAAGTCAATTTAAAATTTGTAACTGTTGTGGTGTTGTTCTCTCGTAATAATGAAATTCTTGGCAGCAACAAGGAGTTGGCTGGGTTAGAGAACATCATAGAGATTTCTCCTTTGGTTCCTCCCTTGTCTTCTGGAAACCAGAGGGTCCCTGGGAAGTTCTTTCTGTTGGATTTATGGGTGTGTTGCTATTCAACTCACACAACACCGTGGCCAACTCTGCAAGCTGTCAACTCCCCTCTCCAAAGCACCCACCAGCAAGGCCTTCAAACTCCCTTCTCCAGGAGCTGGTGTCTGTTAGAAGGATTTCCTCTATCTTTATATTTAGGGTACCCAGTGGAGAGGGTTTTCTGTTCTCTGCCCATTTCACCAAGAGAGCTAAATAGGTTAGTGAGCTCTTTTGAGCCTAATCCAGTGGTATAGTTGAATATTTTAAGGTTTTTTTTGGACAGTTACTACATTTTTCAAGTTTTCCATTACTTTTACACTTGAAAGGAATTTACTTAGTCAAATCATGATGCAATATCCACATGCTTTGTAGGAGCTTGTACATTTGTTTGGCAATCAAAATTTGAGTTATTATTCATTTAAGCTCAAGTGGGGTCAGAGTTTGAGTGATGCCACCCGTCCATTCTAGAACTGCAGTCCTTCCTTTCCTCCCAAATTGCTACAGTGACATCACAGGGAAGTGATGCATTTGGTAATGTTACATGAGACCTTTAGGATTATTGACAATAGTATGCCTCTCAGAAATCCACATAGTGCATTTGGTTGACAGGAGAGTTGCTCTGCTGTTAGAAGTCCAAATCCTTTATTATTTTAGCTTTGAAAGAAAAAGTATTGGAGGAACTGAGAAACATAATGTGGGCTATTCTCACTAAAAGGAATATAATATACTGGGCTAAACCCCTTCACCTTCCATATAACCCCTTGGAGGTAAGAATATTTGGCACTTTGCAGGAAGCTCTTGCTCAGCACTGTACAAGACAGGGCCCCATGACTGTTTAAATTTCCAGTTCTGTTCACAAGATATGTCGTTTCCAATCCCTTTTTCTAAAAAAAAATAATTTTTAGATGATCATTAAACAGAGTCAGTTTTATGACAGTAAGTTCTAAAAATATTCTAGGAACAGCAGACTAGTGCATAAAACGTGTTGCCTGCCTCCTCCCCCTAGTTCTTTCAAATAACTAGAGGTCATAACCCCCAAAATCTGGCTGTTGGCTGTTGGTTAGTGGAAACCAGCTGAAACCCTGGTAAGACAAATCTTCACAGCTGTATCATATGTCCTCTATTGTCAATATATCTGCAAAACCTGCCAACTGCTTGTCACTTAACATAAAGTGGATGCAGAGGGGGTTGAAGTAGAAAGAGAAACAGATCCCACTGCAATCTGAAGGGATATTGGTCTGGTGAACTTTTCTTCTCTTATTTACTTCTGGTTTTTCCTTTCTCTGCTTTCCCAGCCTACTAAAGCTACAGGCACAGTGTGTATCCAGCCACTAAGTGCAGATCTCAAACCAGCAGTGCCTTTTGTTGTCCTGGCTCTGGGAAGGTAATTGGGTAATTGTCAGTCCTGTGTAACCAGTCAGTGCTGTGGCAGCTCCATCCACTGCCTGCCTGTGCTACAGGGATGGGGAAAGAGGTGCTGATCCTTCAGAGTCTTAGGCTGGGCTGGACACTGCCACAGACTTCAGAGTGCTCTCCACACTGTCTCAAAGCAGGATCAGCCTTGGCCCAGCCTTAACTGTCTCAGGAGAGCCCTCCTGCCCTGGCCCAGCCACCAGGACCCCACACCAGTGCCTCCCACAGTGCTGCCAGCACTCGGGGCTTGCTCCCAGTATCACAGTTTTCAGCAAGATTTTGATCTTGCTAGGAACAGACAAATTCCATTCCAAAGATACTCTTTCTTTCCTCAAGAGGATGCAGGTTTTAGAGAAATATTGTGTGGAGTAAAATGAGTTTAATAATAGCAGTTCTGGTACCAGAGGAAGAATAGATGAGGAAGAATGAGAAAAGGTTGCTTAATTGTTCCATTGTTATCCTTCCAATATCGCAACAAGCAAGGATGGGATCTTCTCCTTAAAACAGAACATTTCAAGTTTTGAAAAAATGTTGTGATGTATCTTTGGTTTTTTTTTTTTTTTGTAAAAAGGATTTTTTCTAAGCAAATTTTAAATTCATTGAAAAAGTAAGTAGGTAATAATTTGTTGCCCCACTCCAGTTTTTATTTCCATTTATGGTGGGTCTGATGCCCCATGGAAAGGCAGAGAACTTCTGAGACAGCCTGCCCCACAGGTCAGTGTCCCCCATGCCCAGGAAAAACAAAATAAAACCCTCTAAGAGTCACTGAAAACCAGAGAGCTCCTTACCTGGCCAAGGGCTCTGATCTTAGAAAAAGTCACAAAACAATCTCACTCCCTTTTTTTAAAAGCTACTGAAGGCAAATCAGCTGTTGGAATGAGAATACCCAAGGCATTGTTTCCTGGCCTCCAATAAGGACCTACTTTTCCAGTCTTGACTTAACCTGCCAGCTAGTCCTGCAGGGAATAGTACTAAAGAGAAAGGATACAGATCATGCTCAGATTGCAGCTAATTATTAAAAATGGCTTAGTTATGTTTATTTTTAATTGCTTCAAACCTCAGTAGTGTAATGGAGCTATTAAGAAATAACTCTCTGAAAGAGTTAACAAAAAAAAATTTAAAAATCAGATAAGGTCCCCAATGCACTTTTGCATTTTATTGACATTTTAATTAAGACTGTAGTATACTTCAGGGATCTCTGCACTTAAATAGAAACCATTTTAATATGCTACACTGGCAAAGAGTAATGGATGAATACAGACCCATATTCCCATATGTTTTATGGTACTTAGTGATTCTTTTGTACAATGTATTATGATGTTAAGACATTTTATGAGTTTCTATTGGCTAAGCTGAGCCATATCAAATTATAATTTTGCTCAGTGGATTTTACTGTAAGCAGATTAAATAGGGCACGTTCTGTATTTATTGTACAGTTATATCTGCCTGTTTTTGTTTTTCCTATTATAGTCTTCATTTACTTTTCCCCTTAAAGTGAATATAACAAGCATTATATGAAGAAATTGCTTGGCTCCATTTACTGTGATCTGAGGTGGTTGTTTGCTGGAATTTTTCTTTTTAATAAAAGTTGTTGGAGCTGAAAGGATGTTGTTCCCCTGATAATATTGATTTAAATGAATTCTTATCTATTTAACTGTGCCACTAATATGCCTGTGAATATTTTTCTTTTTAAACAGACGAGTTGGCATCTAGTAGTATTATCTAGGGACTCCAGCAGACCAAGAGAGATGAAATTATTTGTCCTATTATGGACTCAGGAACAGGACTGTGTGTTGAAGGCCTGACAAATGCAGTTTAACAATGCTTACTAACTCTGCAATTGTGAACATTTCGAGTAACTCCAAGCTGTAAACCCACTCATGAGCACCATGAGACAGTGTGAATGCCTCTCCAGAACTAAATTAAGGTTCTCCAGTGTGTAACTTTGCACAGCATCCAGTGGAGCCCTGTGGCTGCAAGGGGGAAAGTCCTGTCAGCCCGGTCACATGAAGCAGCTGGGGTGAGAGGCAAAGGCACGTTACAAAGCCTGGTTAAATGTTGATACCCACTTTTATTATTATTCTTTCTGGACTTTTTTCTTTCTCAGAAGGGACTGTTTCTGCTTGGTAGGCTAAGTCCAAAATCCTATTCTCGTGAGAAAGGCAGTGTAAGCAGTGGTCCCCCATATCTCAGCAGCCATCTCCAAACAAGTGAGAGCAGCTGCGAGGAGTGGAAGGGGAACATTCCAGCTGGTCAAAATGCTGATTCAGCAAAGCCTAAACTTTGGGGGCAGGCTGTTAGTACTGATGAAGGGTTTGGAGAAAAAAGGCCTTTGGTATTCCATTTCTTTTTTACTAGCAAGATTTTAATGCTGAAGTTTAATTTTGGGTAAAAAGATTAGAAGAAACTATGTCATTGTTTAAATGCATTTCTCATGGCATAAATGAAGTGTTGTAATTCAGTGTGGAGTCCGAAATTATATGTTAGTTCAGCTTTTCACATTAGATGCTTTTGCCACTTCCAGAAAACTTTTACTTGCTTCTGAATTACCCTAATCCTGCTGCTCTTCTTTTCCTTGAAAGTCAGCTTTTCTAAAATACTTGTTTTGTTGTTCTATTGTGATAAATTATGTTTTAATTTAGAGAAGGTTGATAAAGAGGTGAAAATATTAAGAGCAATGAGGAATTTGTATATTTGGTACCAGCATCACCAGACAAAGCTGACTTGAAATCTGTAGATGGAGGAAAGGAGAATAGAGCAGAGGAACAGCACCCAGTCACTGGGGCTACTGATGTATGTGCTCAAAGATGGGAAAGTGTCAAAAAACACCTTCAGATAAAGCCATTTTATGGCAAAGTGCATAAAGTGCATGGATTTTCTTTTATATGCTTTCTGTTAATACATGAGGGTGGGATTAAAAAAAGGAAAACACTGCATTCAGGCTTTCTCATCCCTCTTCAGGATTTTGTTCAGAATATTCTGTACTTTTACATGTTAAAGCCACACTGTAAGGGTAAGACTTTTAAGTAAAAATTGTCCAAACCTCTTTGGGGCCAGATTGATCCCAGCAACAGCTTCAAACCCTTCCATTCTTCCTTGTCACTGATAAAGAAGCTGGTACCTGAGGTCATACCACCCCTATGTTAAACATGATAAGTTTTGTGTTACTTTCTCTTTCCAAACTAATACTCTATGAACCTTTGAAAAACAGATGTAAAATGAGACTTGGACCTTCAGGTCCATTTGTCTTCGGTGGTGAGTGATTCCTTTCTGGTTGAGGTTTTTGGTGTACTTCAGCACACTTCTGCCAGAAAAGGGTCTCTATGTCACAGATGAGAAACTTTATTGGCACAGGGCTGAAGAGAGCCTTTGCCATCACAATTTGTGATTCAAATGACGCTGCTCATTTGGCTCTAAGTCTGTCTTCTCTGAGCTGGAAGGTTTCTGCTCTGGTGCATGACAACATCTGCCAGCACCTGTGCTTGTTAACCACACAGTGCACAGAGATCTCTGCAGAAGGCCACAAAGAAGTAAAATGACATTCAACTCAAGCCTTTCCAATCCAGTCATGCCAACGGGTTCCCTGCTGCCCAAACAGGGGGATTCCAGCACCTTTAAAGATGGCTTTGCATGGCTGTGGCACAAGGCACTGGGGATGGTGCCAGCTGGGGAATCTGGAGGAGAAACTCCATGTGTAGCTCCAGCATTTGTTACATCTCATCACAGAGGAATTTTTTTGGATGGTTATTGTAAAATGATGAATTCCCTCCTTTAAAGAGAGCCAAGACACCAAAACCCATCTCCCTGTGTTGATTCCCTTTCTCTCTCTCCCTCTGGTGCACTGATGGGTATATTTAGGCATTATCTTTCGTGTTTGTAAATAAGGAGAAATCAGTGGCATGTGAATAAGTGTGCTGCTTGATCAGGCCTTTGTCTGCATTCATGTTTGGGTAGAGTACAGTTCCCCCCCTTTTCCTTCATCCTTATTAATGTCTCCTGTTTTTTGGTCCTCTTCCTTCCCCCACCCCCCTTCCTCGCTCCATCCCCCGCTCCTTGCAACAACCTTCTGCCACCCACTGCTTCTTCCTCCCTCCAGAGGAGCTGATAAGCAGCTGTTTTTGGAGGCACAGCTAATGCCATCCCTCGGGGGGGTGTGGGCGAGGAGGGGGGTGCTGGTGCACGGGAAACCGGGTGTCCCTCACGGAGAGCAGAACAAGTCACCTCCGCAGTCAGCACAGCAGCCGCCCGCCTTAGGCCTAGGATGCCGACTTTATCTCCAAATTCAGATCTGGTTCACAGCCCCATGCCAGACATGTGCNTTTTCTTTTACTTGTTTTTTTTTTTTTTTTTTTCTTTTTTTTTTTTTTTTTTTCAGATGCCTAAGGAATTCCTTGGTATTAAACTTAGAGAGAGACAGGGAGAGAATGTGGCGAGAATACATTGCTTTGTCTGTTTTAGCATGTGCTAGCAATAATTCCTGATGCCGTCTCGCAAGGGAGAAACACTGCCATGGTAACTTTTAACATAAGCATGAAATCAGCAAGCTCCACTCTGATATCTCCTGTAATTAAATAGCTAATAATGTACAATTGTAATTTATACTAATGCTTTTGATATTTCGTCTTTATCTCGGAGCCCTTACCTCTTGGCGAGGCATCGTATCAATGTGGACACGGTGCTGAGGGTGGGGCGAGACAAGAAAGGCATCGGGGGTACCTCATTATAAATGTGAGGCTGGTGCATGAACCGTGTCTGCAGCAATCAAACAGCTAATTGTTATGATTTTGCTGATAGTGTCTTAGCTGTAATATCCTGCACTGTGTCAATTTCTCAGCCCTTAATGTAACATATTTGCATATCGAACCATCGCAGTGACTATCCTATCAGCTGTACTTGAGTGTGTGAATCAAAAATCCATTGTTCCCCGTGCCCTTCAGCATATCGGATCAAAAAGCAAAGCTAAGAGATAATTTTTATTTCAATTATTTTTTTTGGACTTGGAGAAGTAATCGCGTAGACGGTTTCCTTAAAGATAAACCCCTTGCTCATACATGCGTTAAAATTCAGCTTGCAAGGCACCAAGTGTGGCTGAAGCCTAGATAAAAGAATTGAATTTTTGAAAAAATAAAAAAAAA